>JZKD02S0124738.1:10963-24164 GCA_000966675.3 Picea glauca
AACCCATTACACACGTATCACCTAATTAATAACAACTATAACCCCTATAAGTCCAAACATGTATACTCTTTAAGTCCTTTAACTAATATCACCCCTAACCTCCCTAACCATAACTATTGTAAGCACTTAACCATTAATCTCTACTCTTTATAATATTTATAACCCATAACACCTCATCTAGTTTATAATTCGTTTAATTTTTAATAGTTATAACCCATTATTTCCAAATACCTATAACGTCTTCATCACTTAAATACTAAAAACCTAGCATACATAACCCCTAAGAATTATCCCCTATAACCCCTAAATATTTGTATGTATTACCATTAACACTTAACACATATATCTTTTATCCATAATTAGCACCTATAACCTCTTCCTCTAAACCCTTATAAGGAGTAAAAATAAACAATAAAATAGTTCAATAGCACCAAATTATTAAATCACACAGAAATTTTTTAAGTACTGAGCTTCAAAATCTCATATATGTAGAGTCTAATCAATTCAATGTTTCTCTTCTTGAAAGAGAATTGAAATCAAGATTTCATAAAAAACCAGAACACCATTGCATGAGAACACCCGAATGATTTTCACAACTGTAGAAAATGATTGTCGTAACTATAGAAAAATTTCCATAACTGGGATATATATATGATTGATTTGCCACAAATGACCGTTTGATTCTCACGTGTGCCATTATTGGTCGCTAGAGCGACTAAAATGTGGTTAGTCTCTAGAGTGACCAAAGTCGGTCGTTAAAACTACCAACATTTGGACCCCGAAAAAAAAGTATATTTAGTACAAAAAAGAAAAAAAAAATACGATGAAATTCTAAACCGTCGTAATTTGCGCCCAATGTAGTAGTGAAAACTGGAAATCACTCTAACCCCTATAAACCATGACCACTAAAATTTGTAACTATAACCCTTAACCATTATAACCTCTAACTCTTATGACCCCCAATCCTTACAACCCTGACATTCCTCTCCCCTTTTCCATTTTACTACTAATTATTCTATCTCTAATCCATATAATCATATATTTCTAGCCATTTTAGTTAGCCTCTAACCCCATATAATTGATATCCACTATAAATCATAACTCCTATAACCTATATAACCCTTAACACCTAAAGTTGGCATCCTTGATTCCTAGAACCTTTATGTCATAGCTCATATTATCTATTATTATTAATCTCTTACTTTGTACCCCAACACTAAACCTTGATGACCCTACAACACTTAAGGGCAAAGAGAAAGGTTAAGCATGAATAAGTTGTGGTCCATTCCAATTCTCAAAGTCACCCCTCTGACACTGTTGGTCTTGGGACTCCTGAATAGTTGCATCCAATTGCATCTGTAGGAAAACAAACAATATATTTAGATATTGTTGAAAGTTTAAAACTCCTTTCATTGTAGTAATGGTGAAACTAAATATTTAATTTGACTTGTGCAAAGTTACAAAATATGAAATAATGGATAATTTCATATCCTTCAAATTTATCTTATAATTTTATCGTAATTTGATTGTTGAAATCTTTGTGTGCGTCGTATTTGAGTATGGAAACCTCCCATACCATCAACACATGCATCTACTATAACCATGTCCAATTTCAGTGCATAAAAGCACAAGCTGAAAAAAAATTCAGTGTTGGCCCCATTCACAGGTCACTCTATGCGGGGTCAAATTAAAATCATAATTTCCACTAATTGGTAAATGGACAACATTGTAAATTGTTAGACGAACCTAATTAGTTAAAATTGGAGATGATGGTATAAAATTGAATGAGCTTCTCTAGGTTTCAAGAAAAGTATATTCTCTACTGAACAAGGCCAACCACGTGAATATGGAAGCTCATATGCCCCCCCTCGCATCACTCTCAATTCCAAAATACCCAATTTATTTACTATAAAATATTTGAAAGAAACATAGTAAGAATCAAGCATAGAAATTAAGAAAAGAAATATTTAAGGTAAATGAAAGAGAATAAATCAATTGAAAACATATAAATACATACCCTGTACATTTCAAAATTTTGATATCATTAATATTCTTCTTCATCCAACTCAACATCTGTATCATCTAGTTCGAGGTTGATGTTGAAAGAATTGGCCATATCTGCGTCATCATCAATGTTGCCATTTCCAATATTCATATCATGGTCTATATCATCATGATAAGCATTGTATCGTACAATTGGTTTGAATTCTTCAAGTTCTTTATCTGACACATATTCATCGATATCATCTTGATACATAACATTGTCTTGAACATCTCCTTGAACTTCTTCATCGTCTTCATCTGACACATTAACTAATTTTGCCTCTAAATCATCTTCTTCTTCGATATCATCTTCTTCTGCTACATTATACTTTACCAGCCTTCCTCTTGGATCATATCTAACAACATATGCCCAACCCCTTCTACCTGGAACCTCAGAGTAAAATACTTGTTCGCATTGGCTTGGAACAACATAGGGCTCTCATGTTGGCTCAACAATCCTTATATTAACCATGGTAAATCCGTTATCATGATGAATAACAATTCTATCAGGATCACGTTCATTCATTCATAGCCTATACCATTTGCATCAAATGGAACTAATTTGAAGGATTTAAAGTCACACTCAATTATATCATACAAATAACCATAGTATTGATTTTTAAAGACTTTTGGATGCCTGTCACTTCTAGAGGAAACATTAGTAACTTGAAAAACTACAGTTATCCCACTATAAAAAAATTCCATCTTTTCATCCAACTTTCTTATGCGAAATTTGAGGCCATTGCACCACATAGCCTTCTGGTGTTTCAACTGAAATATGTCAAACATGTAACAAATGCATTGTCAATGGATAAACATATTTATACTTGGAAATTATGAAAAATAACAAAAAATCCACACCATATACATCAATATAATATTCAAAAAATCTAAACAATATGGGTGAATATGCTTCCTTGTTTATCTTTTAAACCATATGCTAAATCAATTTCCCTCTGTGTAAGATTGGTATCTCCTTTACGTTTAACTTCTTTAACCAATGTAGCCACACAATACCATGATAACCTACCATTATTAGATTGTATACATTGTTCAATACATACCTTCATGAAATCAAGATTGTTTTCAATGTATAAATGTATTGCATCCCACTCTTGACCAATTGTATTCAAATATAATCAGTTACCATGGTATAATGTCATAATAATGGGTTATGCATAAACACCAAAAATTAAATAAGTATGATATAGATAAAAACTAAAAAGTCAAATGTATCACAAATATCCACCATCTACTTACATGTCACTTTCCTCATTCTACCTTTCCCCAATAGGTTCTCCCCTTCAAATTTGTTGATATTGGAGTTGACGTCCCATATGCGATCCACACTAATACTTACAACTATTTTAGGAATATATTGAGTCATATAAACCATGGTTTGATATACCATATATCCCTCTACCATAGAACTTTTAGGATGTGCTCTTTGTCTAACCAAAGCTTTCAATGATTTAAAGTGCCTCTCAACCATCCACATTGATCTTGTGTGTACAATTCCACACTTTTCAATCTCCTCAACTTGGTGTATGAGGTAGTGTTTTTGTGCATTGAAAAATATTGGAGGTAGATACGTTTTCATTTCACACATTAGATAAGGATTTTTTCTCCTCCAATACTTTATATCTTCATTATCAATTTATTTAGATGGAAGCCATCTACAAATGATGTAAGAAAATCATAGGTTTCAACAAAAAGTATATAGTACTACATGACAATTAAAACACTTGCAGTCAAATATAAGTTGTACAATAGATTCAACAAATTACACTTTGCATATAAATCACCACTTAGCTCATGTATTTTCAAAGATCATATATAACTTGTTTGACATTGTTGTCAAAGTTGTTTGGGAGAGATAAAGGTAGAACATACTGTAACAAAAACAATGAATCATTGTTTATTCCAAATTAGTAGAAAAAAAACACTAACAAGATGTTTCACCAATATATATACAAGTACATAAACCAAAATAATTACCTTAATGAAGATATGCCAATCATGAGTTTTTACCCCACCTAAGTCACCTTTCTTTGTTAGGATATTCTTTATGTTTGAAGAAAATCCAGTCGGAAATTTAATTTTTTGAATAACCTCTTTTACATCCTTGATTTGTTTCTATATCAATAACCATGGAAGGGTGCTTATATTTTGTTCTCCTTCGGCATTTGAATGAATCACACTTTGCATTGCATGATTTTCCTCCTTAATGTCATTACAAATCTTGACAATTTTTCTTTGTCCATCCTTCCATCTAAGATTTCCCATAAGGTTTATGTTACATTCTTCCTG
The DNA here is from genome assembly GCA_000966675.3 of Picea glauca. Lineage (NCBI taxonomy): Eukaryota > Viridiplantae > Streptophyta > Pinopsida > Pinales > Pinaceae > Picea > Picea glauca. The sequence continues at coordinate 15,317 of JZKD02S0124738.1, forward strand.
ATGTGCATTGTATCAAACAAATGAAAAAATTCTAGGTGCTCATAGTATGGAATCCTATTGAATTGTATGAGATGGATTTTCATTCCTCGTGGAAGCGCCCCATTATTAATGCCTTCATGACGACCTTCAAGGTGAAGCATAATTAAAAATATAAAAACAATACCTGTCGATTAGTAAAATGAAAAACACACAATATAAATATAAAATATTCCAAACATTTCATGTATGATATATAGAAAATTTAATCCATGCGTTGACGATATCTATTATATCGCAACTACCATAGATGAGGTTTCATTCTCCATGGTTTTAATCCAGTCTCTTCTTTTGCATTGAAAAGATGTTTTTTGGTAGTTCGATACCTATGGTTCTTAGATAGGAAGTGCCTATACTCATCAAACACCTCCTTTCCTAAACTTATTGAATGACAAGATTTCACCTTAAACCACAAACTAGACATGCAAATTTACCCTTTGTTTGAAGACCTGCAAGATATGGATTAAATTTTATATCAATTATTTGAAGTATGTTTAATGAAGGGATTGTTTAAAAAACATGCATGATATAAACTTCATAAAATTAAAGTACATTATTAAAGTGCAGTGTAACATTATAATATACCACGTAAATGTTTTAGCCCTAGGGAATCCTGAATTGTCCATACAAGCATTGCATGGAATTGGAATTCCCTTTGCGCATTTACTGGTTTAGAGATATCATACATAGTGATGCCCTTCCATAACTCTAGTAACTAGTCGATAAGAGGCTCGATATATACATTCATATCTTTGATTTGATACTTACCTAATTTATTGAACAAACAATACATAATTACTACATCTATGAGTAAATAAAAAAATATCAAACATAATTATAAGACATAATTGAACATATATGAGTAAACAAAAAATATAAGACAAAATTATGAAACAAACAAGACAAATGAGATGTTATCGTGTTAAAAAACAATAATCAACATATACCTGGAACAATCATTGCCAACATTATGTGCTCCCTCTTTATTGACATCCATGGAGGAATGTTATTGTTGATAACAAAAGCATGCCACATCGAGTAAGTATATCTGAGCTCTCCAAATGGATTGACACTGTCAACTGCCAATGAAAGCCTAAGATTATGAGGTTCAACTTTAAAATGTGGCCATATTTCCTCTATCTTCTTAAATGAAGATCCATCTGCAAGCATTCAAAGAACACCATCTTTACTTTTGTTCTTTTCATGGTAATCCATAAACTGTGCTATGCTTTTTCACTTGAACAATCGTCGCAAACGTGGAATTATGGGAATATAACGAAGAACCTTGTGAGGCACCTTTTTTGTTACTTTATCGGTTTGATATCTACTAATTTGACATTTCTTGCATTATTCTTTCAACACATAGTCTCCATAATATAGAATATGATAATCAGGACATGCATGAATAACTTGATACTCAATTCTGGTATCTTTCATAATGGAATGTAAATCTCGGTATGTGCGAGGTAAAACATTTGATGGTGGTAAAAAAAATTCACCTAACAATCTACAACATAAAAAATCAGTACTGGTTAATGTGAAGAATATTATTCATAGATATTGTATCCAAATTTTATAGGTGATCAACTAGAAAAAACATAGAGGAAAAAATAAAACCCTTATCACATTGCACTAAATGTGAAAAAATATATTACAATATTCCTTAGGAGTTGTGTCACACAGGTGTTTGAAAAACCATTCATAACCTTTAAGTTCACCAACAAGAATATAACAATGAGAATACTTGTTTTTGAGCCTTTATAAAGAGGTTGTCTTGCATTCTCAAGTACAAGTATATCAAAAACATCATAAAGCAGGTCGTAATCGTCATCCATTCCTACATTATTAAATGTTTCCTGGATCAATGTATGTGTCCCATCTTCTTCAATTGTGTTATTAGCATCATCATCTTCTTCCATAGTATCATTAACTTGATCTTCAATATTCACTCCATGTTCCTGAACATGTGCTTGTACATCCACATCTTCCTCCATATCACGTGGCCTAGGATGTCGTTTCCTTATAATTACAAACAAACAAGTAATATTAGTGTATATAACAAATATTAAAATTATACAAATGTTTACAAATATAATATAGGAAAACAAAGTCAACAAACATGAACACAAAGACAACTTAGGTGAGAGCAAGAAACAAAGACAACCAAACAATGACGAAGCTTGTGCAATTTATCAAGATGTTTATGAATATGTTTAAAAAATATAGTAAAAATGTTACTTTTCTTGACATGTAGAAAGAGATACACTTTGTGAGATGATATTAAGTCACAACCAAAAAAAAACCTATTCTTATGTTGTTGCATTGATCAATATGTCATATTCTTCCCTAAACCTAAACCCCTAACACGTACTCCCTAAACCCCCATTAACCTCTAAATCCCTAACCCCTAACCCCTTAGACACTATCCCAGTAATCCTTAACACCTTAAACCCATTCCCCCTAATCCCTTCATCCCCTTACCCCCTAACCCCATAAACCATTAACCCCTAAACCAACCTAACCTCTTAATCACTAACTCTAAACCCCTAACCCCCACTAGGCCCTAAAACCTAAGCTACTAAACCCTAACCCCTAAACCATTGATCCCTAATATGGCCTAATTATTAACCATTAAACCGATAAAATATTAACCCCTAACCTCTTACACCCCCGTACCCCTCAACCTTAAACCCCTTAACCACTAAAACATACCCTAAATCCAACGAACATGTGGTTGTCAGATATAAGGGGTTGATATCATATATCATATATCCCTCTGATCCCTATTTCTTAACATGAACCTAACCTACAAACCATTAACCCTAACCCCTTAGACCCTATCCCCATAATCCTTAACACCTTAAACTTGGCCCTAACTCGACCTAACCCCTTAATCCCTAGCCTTAATCCCCTAACCCCTACTCCCTAAAACCTTATTAATCTCTAAATACCCTAGGCCCCAAACCCCCTCTAATCCTACCTTAAACCCCTAACCCCTAAACCATTGAGCCCTAATATGGCCTTATTAACCTTTAAATCGATAAAATCTTATCCCCTAACCCCTTACTCCCTATACCCCTAAAACTTAAACCCGCTTACCACTAAACCCTAGATTATTCTTCTTCTACATTTAGCATATAAACTTTTACAAAACCAATATGCAATATAAAGACATATAATGAATAACTTACCAAGGGACAATATTCATTCCCGCCTTCAAGGTGTCCATAACTTCTACAATGTTTTCTATCTTTTTGTATTAAAAATATCCTACTATTATAGCCCCTGCATTTGTTAAAAGGGAAATAAAATTTTCCATGACCCAAAGCCTCCAGTGTAGATCTCACGTTTCGTTGTACTCCTCCTAGAGGAATGTTATGTGACATTTCCCCTTACCAAACTTTCAGTGATGATTGTCTTCAAAAATCAACCTCCGTAGTTTACCTATTTGTAATGAAAGTAACATAATAAAAAGTTTATGTATTTTGACCAAACACTATCCCCTATAACCTCTGCAAACTGTCGATAGTGTAGCAATAATGTTGAACATCTCTAATATTTTGAATGTCTTTATATTTTTTACCAGAGAGACGTTGTCTAACGGGCAAAAATTTGACTTCGTCAATCGTCGGATATCCGACACAACATTTATTGACATGGTCAAACGTCGGATGTCCAATAAATTGATCATTGACTTAGTCAAAATGAACACCCATCAAATATCCAAGTCCATGCTCATCGGATATCCAAAAAATATCGCGCATTTTTAAAAAAATACTAAAATTGAAAAAACAATTTGACAGTACGGGGTACCGTTGGATTTTTTGCCCATATGTACTAGTCTGTGTTGAGTACATTGTCATAGTTATTTAATAATAAAATCTTTTATGTAGAGTATATTATTATAATTAATATTAAGTGGGGAAGACAACATTCCTCTAAATCATTTGATCTAAATTTTTTTGTTTTTGTTTTATGGAATATTATTTGAAGAAGAAAACTATTGGGTACTTACCCTCATTCCAAGGATGGTACTGAGGGTAAACTCAAATCTTCAGGGTTGAAGGTCATATCAAAAAATTTCTCATGAAGAGTGCAACATGTCACTAGGGATATGGCGAAGAAGGAATCTCCTTATTCCTAAACCATAAGGAAGAAGAAACCAAACAAGTGAAATACCAATTATTATGGATATGGTGAAGAGGAACTCACCAAATAATTTTTGAATGGGTGATTTGATATTCTGGGTATAATTATATTTGACCATATTTAATAATGAAGATATTCCATGTTGAGTACATTGCTAATGCAGTGGGCCTCCACCCCCTGCCATCAGAGTCCATTTTCAACGGAACATTTCTTGATTTGTGCGTAATTGGAATCACATCCGCCATAATGCTTCTTCCTCATTGTTACATTTTCCTTCTTTTCGATCTGATCATGCCACAACCCCTGGGGTCTTACCTTTGCCATCACATATCCATTTTTTCTTCGTTGTAGCACCACAAACAAATGCTATAGAATCACCAATTTGTATTAACCAGTATGCATCATATTCACTTGCTGCAACCCGTATACTACTACAACTTTCCCTCTCCTTATGTAACACACTTCTTGTTGCAACCTTCTCTCTTGCTGCAACATGGATACTCTTATGCAACATGCCTCCTATGGAAAAAACAAATATGTTGAAACACATCTCTTGTCGCAACAGATCTTCTGCAGCAGTGACATGTATTCTGCTATAACTCGTCTCTTATAATGCACCTCTGTTGCAACAAATATTCTTTTGCAACCCATCTACACCTATAACTGCAACACACATCCTTTTTTTACAACATGTCTCTTACAACATGCCTTTTTTGTTGCAACCCATCTACACCTACCACTGCAATAAACATCCTTTGCTGCAACACATGTCTCTTGTTACAATGTGCCTCTATTGTTAAAAATATTTGTGTGGAACTCAAAAACATTCTACAATCATGCAATTACATTCTCCTACCATAGCATATCACACTATAGAGACACCCCATCTATAAAGAGGCATCAAAACACTGTGCATTCTCTCTCAAACCTACATCCAGCTGTAGAGGATCACAAATCAAGCATAGTTTTCTACAAATCCATGCCACCTATATAATGATATCATACAAAACTATTCTCTACGGGATTTAATCATTCAAGCAATGGCATTAACTTTCACATAATCATGTCAAGAAGACAAAAAATAACAACATACAATATTCCATTCACACACACATACGAAAATATTAAATCTTTAAAACCTCAACTCTTTTATTCATTCATACAAATTACAATACATTGATTCATGATTGTACAGGATCTTACAATATTCGTTGGGTTTCTAGGCTAGAGGCCATGGAAACCTCAACCATTTCTCTCTCTCCTATCTCACACGATCTCTCCTCCTGCTGGTTCTGCAAGATCCCTTGCAATCTCTTCGTTGTTTTGTTTTATTCCTCTAGAAATTGTTATCTTCCATTTCCCCAACGAATCTTCACACCCTTTCATCTTCCAACTTCTATGTTGTCCTTTCCTTAGTGACTCTTCGCCTCCCACACATCCTTCCAGTTTCCACCCAACAATGCGCTCCTCCTAAACCATAACGCCCACAACTACAATCTGCAACAAAAAAATCATCCTCATCTTGCACCCATGCTTCTAGTCTGTAGCGACACTTCCTCAATCATCACTTTGATTTGCAACAACCTGTCAATTTAAATAACCTGTCACATTCTTGAATGCTTAATCACTATCGTAACAACTCTGTCATGTCCCTGTAACTTGCTTCACTATGTTAGTTCAAGATGACTGATATGCTCCTTCATCAATTGTCATACTTATTTTTCATACTTATTTTGTTGCAATGTTATATTTATGTTGAGTACATTGTCAAAGTTATTTAATAATAAAAGTTATTATGTAGAGTATACTATTATAATTAATTTTAAGTAGGGAAGACAACATTCCTCTAAATCACTTGGTCTAAATTTAATCGACTTTTTTATTATTATTGGAATATTATTTGAAGAAGACAACTATTGGGTACTTCCCCTCATTCCAAGGATGGTACGTAGAGTAAACTCGATTCTTAAGGTTTGAAGGTCATATCAACAGTTGTCTCATGAAGAGTGAAACATGTCACTAGGGATATTTGAACTTGGGTGAAGAGGATAACAATATTCTAACCCAACCACCTGAGCTAATCTCAATTTACTGGGAATTATTATTTTTATTAGAATCTTAAGATTAATTTAAGAGCATATCTTTTGGTATATGCAATGATTTCCCCTTTACATTTGGAACACTGAACATTTCATAAATATCATTGATGATTTCCTTTGTAAAATTCTTCCTTAATTAATCCATATTTGTAAGTGCAAGCCACACTTGGGTGTGCAACTGCTCCACTTCTTGTAATCTTTGGTTCTTATTTATATCCTTTGAGCTTCAATTGTATCATGTTTTTAACTCCTTAGTTAGTTGTAATAGTAATGCATCGTTTGGATTAGACACACTACAAGTTGTTTTTAAATATTCAAAGTTTGAGATTTGGGAAAACAATTAAACCAAGGTGTTAACAAATAATAAAAGTCACAAAGGAAGAAATGAAAACAACAATGTGAAAAATGACCAAAATAAATTTGTGACCAAGGAAAAGATATAAGAATTATTCATAAAGTTCTTCGTGAAATTTAATTTGTGACAAAGTAAAAGCGATAAGAATTATTCATATTTTTCTTTGTGAAATTTAATGTAGTAAAGAATTCTTTGATGAAAAACTCTCCATTGAATGATGGTTCTTCACAAATTACACTACGTTCCCTTGGGGAGATTCCCTTATGAAGGATAAAATATTGATGGGATGAAGAGATGTGAACCTAAATATCCCTCATAAGTTTGAAATGAGCATCACAATGTAGTATGATTTTGGAGGTGTTTCTTAAGTGCATGCAAAGGTTGAGAAATATCGAGTTATCCATTTAAGTGCAGGGTATTTATAACCAAAAGGATGAGTCAAACATTTCCATTAAAAAGTTATAATTTCAACACATACATTGGATGAGGGATGATCTCCAAACACCATTGAGAACCTTTTAGTTCATTTGCATATGCATTAATTTAAAATATTGGTGAGAACTAAAATGAACTTTGCAATATTCATTTGATGCACCTGTTCGGAAAGGAGATGTTTGTTGAATAATATATAGATATATTTAAGGCTTTGAAGTTTAAGGAAAGACTTTTCCTTAATGTAGTATATTTACATATAAAATGAAGATAATAAATTAAAGGATTATTTAACTTAAAAAGAAAAATCTTTTTTCTCTTCTAGTAAGAATGAATATCCATATTCATGAACGCTAGTAAGAATGAATATGCATATTCATGAATACTAGTTAATAAATAGGTAAAATATTTCCCTCCCAAATGTTTACAATGTTCTAAATTCCATATTTGATCACTTACAAAAATCTATACATCTCAAAATTTACACCAATTTAAATAAAAATATAAACTTATTAGTTCAGATAAAGTTTATGAATAGTCCAATAATTATCATATGTTAGAGGACCAATTCCTATCCCTAATAAGAATCCCAATATGCCTTGATGTATTAGATCAACTATACTTACTCATCTTAGTACCTTGATTTTTTTTGATCATTAAACAACACAAGTTTTGTTTACGGATAAATTCATTTACGAAGAAATCAACTCTAAACTAAAGTATGCTAGATAAATAGAAACAATAACAAGAGAAGAATAAGAGCCTACCTCGTTCAAACGTCTGAAGAAGACCTCGGATGAGATCATGACCGAAAGCTTGATTCCTACAACTTGTCCTCAAAAATCAATATATACAAGAATATAGAAATTATATAGAAAGTTAGCATATAAAATCACATAATCCATTAACATGTATAAAAAATATTGCCATGGAAATTAATGTAAATAATTGCAACATATAATTGGATGAGAAAATAGTATTTCTATTAATGTAATCAACAGAAGTACATAGGTGACAAACTTCTGTAATGACACATATATGAATCGAGAAACTAAGTCCCTTCAGTTGGGCCTTCACCACTTCAATCCTCCGCAAAGGCAAGCTCACAAGTAGTAGGATCAATTGAGTTTCTCCTTCTAAAGATAGGAAGAGCTTGGGGGTTGAACATAATAAGTTCATACTTTCAAGGACAAAGTGATTTGGATTTATGAGCGGAACGAAATGAATAGCAAAATGAATACAACGACAACAAATATCCAGTGAACAATAACTTCTATTGAATAAATAAAATAGGTTGAAACTGTAAAACTGCAGAACTAAAAACAACTTGCTTGAATGGTGGTAGTTGTATCTGAGAAGATGTGTGGCTTCTATGTGCATCTATTTGAGAATAATAATTACAATGAGGCTCCAGAGGCCTTTTTAACATCACTCGTGAATGCCAAAAACCTATACATCCAAAATCCTAATCCTAGGAGATGAAACACCAAAAGTTATGTGGGCCTTGATGGGTAAGTTGGTACCTCAACTTCTCGGGGTCATAACTTTTTCATACGACCTCCGCTTTAGGCACGTGATAGCTTGTTGGAAAGGTATTTTTGAGAATTCCACATTATGTCATCAAACTTTGACTCCGTCTATAGTTTGACCGTGGAAAGAAAAAAAAACATTGTTTAGGGGCCCCAAAACAACCCTGGAAGTACATAAAGATGTACTGACATGAAGACTTCCAAAATAATCCAGTTGGATTAGGTGGGTGGCCACCAATTTCCACCTA
>JZKD02S0124760.1:13928-24164 GCA_000966675.3 Picea glauca
TGCAAACCTCGATATGTGCGAGGTAAAATATTTGACGATGGTAACAAAAATTCACCTAAAAATCTACAACATAACAAATAACTAGTTAATGTAAGAATATTAATCGTAAAAATTGTATTCTTATTTTACACATTAATTAACACTAAAAACAAAGAGAAAAAAATCAACATTTATGTATAATATGAGATGAAACATATTACATACCTTAGTATCTGTGTCATACAAGTGTTCGACAAATTATTCATAACCTTTAAGTTCACTAGCAACAATGTAGCGAAGAGAAGATTTTCTCTTGATCCTTCATAAAGTCGTTTATTTGCCTTTTCTAATAGAGGTTCATCATAAATACCAGCATTTTCTCGTCCAGCTATGAAAACCAATCATGGATCATTTGATTTGTCCCATCATCTTCTTCCATGGGATCATTAACTTGATTTGTCCCATCATCTTCTTCCATGAGATCACCATTTGCTTGGTCATGATGATGTTCCTCAACTTGTACAACATCATTTCTACTAATACTTGGTGCAATATTCTGCCGAAAGTTAGAGGGAAACTCTAACTTTATAATTATAAACAATCATGCAAAATTAGTGTATACTATAACAAACATTCAATATATATATATATATATATATATATATATATATATATATATAAATTTATATAAAATTGACAAAAAAAAATTTAATGAATATATAGCTAATTACCATGGGACGATATTCATTCGATCCGCCATCAATGTGTCCATATTTCCTACAATGTTTTGTAGTTGTTTCTATTAAAATTCTTACGGGACGTCTGAGACAACTTTTTTTACAAGGGAAATAACATCTACCATCACCCTTTTCACCCACTTTACTTTTTTCCCCACCTTTAACAACATTCATCGACATTCTTCCGCACAAAAATACCCTTTTGGAACCGTCGTTGTTATAGCAAGATTGTCGCAACATATTTAAATCGTCAAATATTTATAGTTCAATTTTAGGTCACGATCGTCGCAATTGTGACGACCATGACCTAAAAATATTTATTTTTTTACCTATTTATTTGTCATTTTTAATGGTCAATTTTAACGTTAGGTCAGTCGTCGCTCTTGCAATGAACGTTGACCATATTAATTTAAGCAAAATAGGTGTGTCTCTCTTGCGACGAACATTGACCATATTAATTTAGTCAAATTACATGCGTCGAGATAGCGACGAATACAGGGTGGATTTAGAAAAATTGAATTTTTTATCTTGCATGTTGCGATGAAAGAGTATTTTCGTCGCAAGTGGTTGTCGCAAATTTTTCAATATGTAGTAGTGAGGGAACCATGTGAACCATTGCTTTATTTGGGGGTGTCGCACCCCTTCATGAACCCATGCCCCAACAAATTGTTGTGCCCCTTCATCGACCCGGTCTCCCAACGAACCTACATTCTCTCAACCATCATTCCCCTTAGGACCGAAGCACCCAACCTTGGGGCGCCCCTCATGTCGGTGCACCCCATTTGTCTAACCAACTCATTGTCTTGGGTGTGCACACTACTGAGGTGATTCAATTCAACTCACCTCAGTCTGCCCCCCCATGCCTTAGCTGATTTTCACTTTGATGATGGAGTGCCCAAGTCTTTCCCTCAACTCCTCGCTAAATCATTTTTTGTCAAACTTTCGTTGCAAGGCACATGGGGTGGAGTAATCTCTTAGCACATCTCACGCCCAAGGAACCCCAACTCCCCTATATATGAAGGAAAATGTTTCTTCATTCTCATTGATCACCTTTCCTGCCCGATTCGTCTCGTGGTGAAAGTGCACATGCCCAAGCTAAGCTCTCAAGGCCTTACACCATGCAACATAATCTTTACCCTTTTACCATACAAAAAAAATATTATTCAAGGTAAAAGGAATTGGAAGAGAGTTTGAACATTGGGTACCATTCAAATTAGTTGAGATCTGAATGTTCAAGAGGTCGAATTACCCTATGAACTAAGATTCAATTGAGGAGATTGTGAGTCATCCTTGAGTGAATTTCCATGAGAACGTTGTAAGATAATTACATAAATATATAGACACAAATTAAGTGATAATTCTAGCTATATGGAATGATAATGGTTTTTCAATTAGAAAATTCACTGTAAATGATAATTCCATGGAATCCCAATAGTGATATTTCCTAGCCCACTTGTGTTTGAGCCTTAGCAGGAAATGTGATAGCCTAAGAGACTACTGAGTAGAGAAGGGGGGGCATTCATTGGTTTGTGTAGGCTTATGGGGAAAAAGGTTGTGGATTGGAAATTGTTTTAGGTGTAATTGTTGAATATGAACCTACAAATTGGGCTATGAGAAGAGAATTAGAGCCAATCATAGGAAGATCTCACCCTTATGGATTCATAGCATCAGATCGGGGGTATCCTTTGGTGTAGACATAAATGATGTAGCAGGGAGCCTATGGTTGGGTAGAACGTTGTTGGCGTGTAGGGGGTATACCCAGTGTTAATAAATCAAATACCAACAAAACCTTTAGATAAGGGCCATGTTATCTCCTCAAATGACATAGTCAAATTTGTTAATTTTAGGTGATAGGAGGTCATTGAAAAATACTTTTCTAAATTTTTTAAGGTTCATTTTTTAGAGCCTTATGTTTGTAATAAAGTTTGAAAAACATTAGATTTTGTTTTTTCTTCAAAAAAATCAAAACTCAGGTTTCAGTGGCTAAGATATTTTCCAAAATGGCTTCTAAGCCACCGAAAGCCTAGCTTTCGCCAGCTTAAACACGAAATTTGGGACTCTCCTAGCCACCGAAAGCACAGAAATTCTGCGTTTTTACTAGGTTGGGTCATCATTTTCAAACGATGATTTTGAGCAACTGGAAGATAATTTTGAGAAACGGTCGGAGATTTTTGTTCCTAACATGTCAAAGACTAATAACCTCTCTCAATTTTCCTACAAGTGTCATATATTGGGAGAATCGAATTCATCTTTGAGCCCTAATTTTCGGATCTCAGAATTTACCTGTTTGACACATGTTTTTGAAATGAAGATCACGGGAAAATAAAAATGAATCTCATATAAATGAGAGGTTTTTTCTCAAAAAAAATGTATATAAAAATACCTCTTTCAGTTTTCCAAACTCTATTTTAATTTGAGATATATGGGTGAATATTTGAGAGGAATATTTCCAGAATTTTTAGTGGCTTAGGCGAATATTTCAATTGTTCATTAGCCACTGAAAGCACAGACATGGCAGAGAGGTCGTATTTTTTCCCGGATCTAAATTTTTCTTAGACAAAAATCTCGAGAATGGTTTCTTAAGATGCATGATAATTAAATACATCATATTTAAGGTTTCGTCTTGATGTATGAGATGTTTTAGATGGTGGCAAAATGGAAATAACCACCTATTTTCTGGGCACAGAAAACAGTTTTTGGCTAAAAATAGAAAATTCGACCCATCTGGTTTTCTATGGATATTCAACAGCCTTGGAAAGTTTTATACACTTGGAAAATATTTTGAAGGATATAAAGATCATAAAATATAAGGAGTTGACCTAGTTTTTAGGATCTCTTCCTATTCTTTTGTGACAGTTTTTGACTATCTATTTTAAGTAAATCTAATCCTACTTTTCAGGATCTAGATTTCTCATGTAAAGGCTATAAAGCCATAGACTATTGATGTAACNTGTTTTGTAGTTGTTTCTATTGAAATTCTTACGGGACGTCTGAGACAACTTTTTTTAGAAGGGAAATAACATCTACCATCACCCTTTTCACCCGCTTTACTTTTTCCCCCACCTCTAACAACATTCAGCGACATTCTTCCGCACAAAAATACCCTTTTGGAACCGTCGTTGTTATAGCAAGATTGTCGCAACATCTTTAAATCGTCAAATATTTATAGTTCAATTTTAGGTCACGATCGTCGCAATTGCGACGACCATGACCTAAAAATATTTATTTTTTTACCTATTTATTTGTCATTTTTAATGGTCAATTTTAACGTTAGGTCAGTCCTCGCTCTTGCAATGAACGTTGACCATATTAATTTAAGCAAAATAGGTGTGTCTCTCTTGCGACGAACATTGATCATATTAATTTAGTCCAATTACATGCGTCGAGATAGCGACGAATACAGGGTGGATTTAGAAAAAATGAATTTTTTATCTTGCATGTTGCGATGAAAGAGTATTTTCGTCGCAAGTGGTCGTCGCAAAATTTTCAATATGTAGTAGTGAGGGAACCATGTGAACCGTTGCTTTATTTGGGGGTGTCGCACCCCTTCGTGAACCCATGCCACAACAAATTGTTGTGCCCCTTCATCGACCCGGTCTCCCAACGAATCTACATTCTCTCAACCATCGTTCCCCTTAGGACCGAAGCACCCAACCCTGGGGCACCCCTCATGTTGGTGCACCCCATTTGTCTAACCAACTCATCGTCTTGGGTGTGCACACTACTGAGGTGAGTCAATTCGATTCACCTAAGTCCGCCCCCCCATGCCTTAGCTGATTTTCACTTCGATGATGGAGTGCCCAAGTCTTTCTCTCAACTCCTCGCTAAATCATTTTTTGTCTAACTTTCGTTGCAAGGCACCTTGGGTGGAGTAATCTCTTAGCACATCGCACGCCCAAGGAACCCCAACTCCCCTATATATGAAGGAAAATGTTTCTTCATTCTCATTGATCACCTTTCCTACGCGATTCGTCTCGTGGTGAAAGTGCACATGCCCAAGCTAAGCTCTCAAGGCCTTACACCATGCAACATAAGCTTTACCCTTTTACCATACAAAAAAAATATTATTCAAGGTAAAAGGAATTGGAAGAGAGTTTGAACATTGGGTACCATTCAAATTAGTTGAGATCTGAATGATCAAGAGGTCAAATTACCCTATGAACTAAGATTCAATTGAGGATATTGTGAGAGTCATCCTTGAGTGAATTTCCATGAGAACGTTGTAAGATAATTACATAAATATATAGACACGAATTAAGTGATAATTCTAGCTATATGGAATGATAATGGTTTTTCAATTAGAAATTTCACTGTAAATGATAATTCCATGGAATCCCAATAGTGATATTTCCTAGCCAACTTGTGTTTGAGCCTTAGCAGGAAATGTGATAGCCTAAGAGACTACTGAGTAGAGAAGGGGGGGCATTCATTGGTTTGTGTAGGCTTATGGGGAAAAAGATTGTGGATTGGAAATTGTTTTAGGTGTAATTGTTGACTATGAACCTAAAACTTGGGCTATGAGAAGAGAATTAGAGCCAATCATAGGAAGATCTCACCCTTATGGATTCATAGCATCAGATCGGGGGTATCCTTTGTTGTAGACATAAATGATGTAGCATGGAGCCTATGGTTGGGTAGAACGTTGTTGGCGTGTAGGGGGTATACCCAGTGTTAATCAATCAAATACCAACAAAACCTTTAGATAAGGGCCATGTTATCTCCTCAAATGACATAGTCAAATTTGTTAATTTTAGGTGATAGGAGGTCATTGAAAAATACTTTTCTAAATTTTTTAAGGTTCATTTTTTAGAGCCTTATGTTTATAATAAAGTTTGAAAGACATTAGATTTTGTTTTTTCTTCAAAAAAATCAAAACTCATGTTTCATTGGCTAAGCTATTTTCCAAAACGGCTTCTAATCCACTGAAAGCCTAGCTTTTGGCAGCTTAAACGCGAAATTTGGGACTCTCCTAGCCACAGAAAGCACAGAAATTATGTGTTTTTACTAGGTTGGGTCATCATTTTCAAACGATGATTTTGAGCAAGTGGAAGATAATTTTGAGAAACGGTCGGATATTTTTGTTTCTAACATGTCAAATACTAATAACCTCTCTCAATTTTCCTACAAGTGTCATATATTGGGAGAATCAAATTCATCTTTGAGCCCTAATTTTCGGATCCCAGAATTTACCTATTTGACACATGTTTTTGAAATGAAGATCACGGGAAAATAAAAACGAATCTCATATAAATGAGAGAGGTTTTTTCTCAAAACAAACGTATATAAAAATACCTCTCTCATTTTTCCAAACTCTATTTTAATTTGAGATATATGGGTGAATATTTGAGAGGAATATTTCCAGAATTTTCGGTGGCTTAGGCGAATATTTCAATTGTTCATTAGCCACTGAAAGCACAGACATGGCAGAGAGGTCGTATTTTTTCCCGGATCTAAATTTTTCTTAGACAAACATCTCGAGAATGGTTTCTTAAGATGAATGATAATTAAATACATCAGATTTAAGGTTTTGTCTTGATGTATGAGGTGTTTTAGATGGTGGCAAAATGGAAATAACCACCTATTTTCTGGGCACAGAAAATAGTTTTTGGCTAAGAATAGCAAATTCGACCCATCTGGTTTTCTATGGATATTCAACATCCTTGGAAGGTTTTCTACACTTGGAAAATATTTTGAAGGAGATAAAGATCATAAAAGATAAGGAGTTGACCTAGTTTTTAGGATCTCTTCCTATTCTTTTGTGACAGTTTTTGACTGTCTATTTTAAGTAAATCTGATCCTACTTTTCAAGATCTAGATTTCTCATGTAAAGGCTATAAAGCCATAGACTAATGATGTAACAAAGGGGGGGGAATTTAGTCCTTGAGGCTAAATGTTCTATTTTGGATTCACTATGCTGCTACTGTAATAGAGACTTATTCTTAAATATATTCAAGCCTATAAGCTTCTTTCATTGATGTGATCAGATCTCTTCTTTCCTATCTGTCTATACTTATGAGTGAATGTTATTCTCTATCTATCCTTATATGATCCTTAGGTTATTGTTATCTCACTATTTGATTGCTAAGTAAAGAATCATAAGTAGTTATCCTAGTTTCTGGACCCATCATACTTATTTTTTTATATATGTGTGATTTGGTTAGGTGATTAGCTTATGTTCTATTTGATAAACAACTTGTCTGATTTCATCTCTTGAGAGCCTTATACTATTTGAATATCACTAGAAACTATTCAATAAATGGTCCAGTTAGTAGATATTCATCTTGATCCAACCCCATACCCATCATTGAGTTAATCATTGAGAGAATTAGTTAAGTTACCAGGCATCTTCAAGCTCAACCTAGAAGAGTTTTCTGGAGTGATAACAAGCCCTTTCAGCATTACCTGTAGATCAAGTGAAGTCCCACCTGAGGCATATAGAGGGGTTGTAGCAACCAAGGTTCTGTAGTGTTGAGGGGAAGTGAGGCATCATTCAGATCCTTTACTTACATGCACAGTTCTCATAGTTAACAGTTACTTTGTTATGAAACATAATCTATGTGTAACATTACAATATCATATATGGTCCATTTATTTAGCATAAACCAGAAAACAATATAAATTGCAACCACACCATAACACATAGATTTAGGTGGTTCACCCAACTTGAGCTATGTCCGCAATGGTTGGCTTCTTATATTATTCATTAATATCTTTCTTACAATAGTGCAATGTGCTACAAAATATGAAACAGTAATATCATCCCAAACTTGCCTAGTTGTTATATTGCAATGTGAGTTCACTCCTCAGTCATACTACATATTTCTTCCTCCGCCCGACTCCCTTACCAAAAATCATTTTCTACCTACATGTACCATCACACACATATATCTCAGCCCCAACTCCCTTCAATATTTCCTTTCTTACATATTTATAAATACCAATAGGGCTAAGCCCATTACAAAAGTGGGCAAAGTTTCCCCAAAACCCATTACAAAAGTGAACAAAATGTCCCCAAACCCTATGGTTTATAATCATTTTCCACCTTCTGTGTGTTGTGTTGTCATGCATCCTTTTGTCACACTCGACTCCTTGAAGTTTGCTTCCATCATGCACTTTGGTCCATATTCTAACTATCTTTTACCCTTTGATCTCCTTTTTGCGCAGGTCCCGAAACTTATCCAAAATTCTTCTCCAACAAGCCCTCAACACTCACCTGTGGGCTCGTCCCAAGCCACTCAGTCCTACTTCCAGTGCGTCGAAGGATTCCTTCATTGTTGCAGGTGTCGTACTACCAAATTTCACCTGCAATATGTGCGTTTCTTGCTAACTTAATATGTTGTCTCTGAATAATGATAGAGTTTAGTAAGCGTGGAACTCCTTCCTAACTTCCCTCTTTAATTTGGGTAGATGGTTTTATTGTTTCTCAAGTATCATAACTATCACCATACCCAGGTTCTTGTTGTGCATAAAGTCATATTTTCATGTTATTCATGTTCATGTGCTCCTTCTTGATGCATCATTGGTTTGTTTCGCTTATGTCATGCTTTTGCGTTGCCTTTTGTTCTGTGTAATCCGATTCTGGGATAGTTTGATAAATTGGGGTCGATTACTGTCATTCGTAGGACTTCTCGTTGCACCTGTCTTGCAGCCTGCTTACAACTCTGTACATTAGCTTTAGGTGGTTCCATCGTTCTCTAATATAACCTACTCATCTCCTCTACCCTTCATTCTTTCTTTGCACTATGCTCAAATTCTATTCGACACTCGGCTCGTCTTCCTATCTCTAATGGATACAAACCAATGGCTTACCCTTTCTTCTTATGTTATAGTAAGTTGTCCCTACGCATCCCTATTTGAAATCTCATCCGAGTGTACTTATACTCATGTCCTACAACAATACTATATCCTTTGGCATGTTCTGGTTTGAATCGGCCATCCCGTACAAATCTTTGTCACACTTGTTCCTGTCATCTTTCGATTGAAGTAAATTTTGAATACTTTTCCTATCAGTTTTAATTATGACTATGTGCTTCCTTACATATTTTTATATTGCATTTCCAACTATAGTTTCCTTTTGTTCCTAAAATCTTTGTCCAATCCACTAATGGTTTCTTTTATTTCTCCATTACTTTGTATCTTCAGCAGATTCTCCATTCGATTTGGCAATCGGTCAAGATATTTTGCGTTTAATGGTACGCGATGCCAATGATATCTCTTTATTTCACATCCGATAATGTGGTGTGTTTAATGCTTCTTAGTTATCATCTGCGCAATCACATATCTCTACATTATTTCTCCCATTTTTGTTTCCTTCTACATATTTTTCTCTTATCTGCGACAATTTCTTGCTTCCCCTCTTTATGCATAATCAAAACTTCTTTACCTCATCAACGTCTAACCTCTTATGTTTCATACTTTTTCCTATTTTTCTTTATTTTTCTATCTTTTCCTTCATATATTACACTATGATACAATTTTATAATGCATAGCCCCTCTAGTGCGCGGAAGGACAACCATCCCTATACAGTTTCAGTGTTGGGTATGTGTTATATTCTTTGCATGTGTGTGTGTGTGGGCGCGTCAAATATGACAACTACGTATGAATATCCCTTGTACTAGTGCTATGTTTGTGCCATGTGCATCGGGCGCTTTCCTAGGGGGGTCCCAGGGGGGGGCAGGTATGCCCCCCTGGTTACGCACAACGTTCGGGGCTATTTTTAGTGGATTTTGCTATTTTTAGCGTTTTTGTAAATTAATCTTGGATTAAGGGATTAGGGTTTTGGTATCTACGAAATGCCTAAAAACATTGTATATATATTGTATAGTGAATGGTGAAATTCCACATAATAAATATAAGAAAGATTTTCCCGGTTGAGGGTTTCCAGTATAAATCTCTGTGTACTATGTGAATGAGCCATTGATTAAATTTTGTTTTTCTTGAGAATGTATATTCATTTCTTTACTTCACAGGTTTAAAACTTACATGTGGTATCAGAGCTCATTTTTGGCTTCAGAGGGATACCTTTGTTGTTGAGGGTTTGGCTCAGTCTTGACAGATCAAGTTTATCTTGGGTCTGTGATAAACCTGGGTTTAGTGGGAGCTTTTGCAATGGTGATTTGAGTGCAGAAATAGGAATGGCGAGTTCTTCTAGAATCGATATAGAGAAGTTCAATGGTAAAAACTTGGAGCTATGGAAGATGAAGATGGAGGACCTTCTTGTAGACAAAGAACAATGGATCATTGTGGATCCTAGTACATAGCCTACTAGTACACCGTCTACTAGCACACAGGCTATTGGTACACAACCTACCAATACACAAACTACCATTACACCACCTACTGGTATGTCGAAGGAAGATTGGGAAAAGTTGGACAGAAGAGCAAGGAGTACTATTCGACTCTGCCTGGCAGATTCAGTTTTGTTGAATGTCTTGGGAGAATCTACAACCAAGGAACTATGGGATAAGTTGGGGAATTTGTATCAATCAAAGTCCCTAGTAAACAAGTTGTTTCTTCGAA
>JZKD02S0124782.1:0-14623 GCA_000966675.3 Picea glauca
TGAAATAGATCTGGACCATCCGATTAAGGGAGGCCATGTGTCGCGAGATCACCCATCTCGGGATTTCAGACTTCATGATTTCAGAGGTCTCGTTGATAAGAAATTGGGACACTCGATGGTGGAAGTCCCTAAATAGATCTAGACTGTCCATTTAATGGAGGCCACGTGTCGCGAGATCACCCATCTTGGGATTTGGGAGGTCTCATTGACAAGAGATCGAGACACTCCATGGTGGAAGTCCCGAAATAGATCTGGACCATCCGATTAAGGGAGGCCACGTATCGCGAAATCACCCATCTTGGGATTTCTAAGGTCTCGTTGACAAGAGATCGGGACACTCCATGGTGGAAGTCCCGAAATAGATTTGGACCATCCGATTAAGGAAGGCCACATGTCGCGAGATCACCCATTTCGAGAAATCAAAAATCAGGAATTTGAGAGTCCCGTTGACAAGAGGTCGGGCTCTCGTATTGATAAGTCCCGAAAGAAATAGGACGGAGGTCTTATGAGGAGTGGTCACCTGGATCAGGGCATAGCCAGGAGGACTAATGTGACAAAGGCCATTTCGAGAAATTGAAAATCGAGAATTCGGGAGTCCCGTTGACAAGAGGTCAGGCTCTCATATTGATAAGTCCCGAAGGGAATAAGACTGTGGTCTTATGAGAAGTGGTCATATTGGCCAAGGAATATCCCAGGGGGCTAATTGTTGATCAAATCTTGTTCGACACTTCGACATTTCAGGGTTTGCAGAGTCGAAAGACTTGACTCACTTATATCGCCGAGTCGCGAAATGTGAAAAGGCGCCTAGTTGTTTGGCTTGTGGTCATAATCAACGATCACATGGGGGTGGAAAAAAAAAGGGGGAAGAGCTAGCCTATGCTAAGCCCCGTAGGACTTTGGGGATTCTTTCCCTCGAGAAAAGGCGAAAACAATTTACTATGTCGCAACGGGTGTGTGACATTGGTGGTAGAAACGATGGCACTAGGTTTTGCATCAATGATATATCTCCCTTTTTTTGGTTTTGATGCAGATTCAGAGCCCACATTTGATTCAAAGGCTTTCACCTCGGCCACCAATGACTGCTTTGAGCGGATTTCAATGATGTTGTTCCAGGGGATCTTATGGAACTCACACCACTTCCCAATGCATTTCTTTGTCTTCCCATTTTCCTTATTTATTTGTGGCTTAGACTGGTTGTTCTGAGGCTATCCATCCTTTCTTTTCCCTTTGTTCTGTGGGTTGGGGCTTCCTTTTCCCTACTTCTTCTATGAGCGGTTCACAGACCCAAACTATTACATATTTTTTTTAAGCTTCTACTCGATTTTGACAACATATCAATAGGTTGCGCCCAAGGATGAGATGTCCAAAAAATCCATTTATTTCTGGATTTATCTATGCAGATCGTCATGGTACTTGAGCACTAGATGGCGCTCAGATTTTTTGATACACATCTTGGTGCGCAAGGTATGTAAGACATTAGTGAATTTTGGCACTTTTTGCTCCCTTTCCTACCGTAATGTGGTCCATCTTGTATATAAGTCATCATAACTTCCAACATGGTAGTATTGTTCCTTAATAACATCCCTTAAAGAACCCCAAGTGGGTGTGACTACAAATAGCATAGATTCCTCTGTTGCCTTTTTCTCACAAAAATTCTCCCACCAATATTTGACATGTAGGATGACCTTAAGGAGCACAAATGTAATAGTTTTTCTATCGGAAAAGTTATGGACATAAAAATACCGTTCTAGAAGTTTTAACCATTTGTCTACAACATCAACATGTATTTGACCTTCAAATATAGGAATATCAAAATTGATTTGTACCTTGAAGGGGATGGTGCCTCCACTCAAGGAAGATNGATGTTAAGTTATTTCTCAAGCTTGACCTCATGTTGGGATATCATCAAATCCCCATCGAGCCCTTGGATGTTTGGAAAATTACTTTCAAAACCAAGGAAGGTTTGTTTGGATGGCTAGTGATCATGCTCCTACTAACAAATTATCCTACTACCTTCATGAAGTATATGGATGATGTTCTTTGACATTTTTAGGGAATTGTGCCATTATCTACCTACATTACACACCGAATTATACTAGATTGTGGGAAGAGAGGAGGTCGAAGACAACATTCAAATGGACAACATTAACATAACGCCAAGATATTGAACAACTTAAGGACAAACTTTTCATAACTTTAGTGCTCATTCTACCCAATTTAAATTAGCCATTTGAAAGTAGAAGCCAATGCATTAAACTATGCTACGAGTGCCATGATCACTTAGGCTAGTCACTCCATAACATTCCATTCAAAACATTTCAGTGACATAGTTTGTAATCATTTGATTAATGAATGGGAAATGTATACCATTGTAAAAGCACTTAATCAATGGAGACAATGCATTATAATTAAAGAAACAATCATTCATATAGACCATGAGCCTCTACAATTTGTTCCTTCACATTTTAATATGTATACAAAAAGACAACTCAAGTGAATTAGTTTCCTACATCAATTTCAACTAGTAATTATGCACATGAAAGGAAAATCCAATAGAAGTGCAATGACCTTAATCGACCTCTAGTTGTTTCACTTCTTACAGTGTTGAGTATGCATGGTTATAGCACTAATACTTGGACTCTAATGTATGAAGCCAACATTGACTTTTCATTAGTCTATCAATAGCTCTAGATAATTCATTTGGTTATACTTGACTCTCACCAGAAGGGAAACTTCCTCTACAAGCTAGGAAAACTTTATATACCTCAAGGTGAGCACCAATGGAAGCTTATTTTGGATGCACACCACAAAAGAAAAATAGGCCACTTTGGAGTTTCTAAGACTCTTACAATACTACATAAACATTTATATTTCCCTTCACTTAATTTATATATCAACATATACATCAAGTCAAGTGTGGTTTGTGCCATCACCAAAACACCAAATTGTCGATAGGATTTGTACATGCTCTTTCCTATTCTAAATAGACCATGTGAGTCTATCTCTAAGGACTACTTAATTGAATATCCTGTCACCGAGCACAATCATGATGCAATCCTATTAGTGGTTGACAGATTCTCAAAAATGGTTATCCTTGTAGCTTTCAAGAAGACTGCAACTAGTTAATAGTTGACACAACTCTTCTTCGAACATGTTTGGACATACCATAGCCTACTAGCTACAAGAATCATTGACTATGATTCCAAATTTGGAAGCATATTTTGGAAGACACTTTGGCAACAAATTGACACACAACTCTCCATGTTGATTGTGTTTCATGCACAGACAAATGGAAAAAGTGAGGTTTCCAATTGCTTGGTGGTACAATTTCTTTATAAGTAAAATGAAAAATCATCATAGAAAATGGGATGAAAACCTCCCATATATAAAACACAATTATAGTTGAGCTTAGTATAGTTCCATAGGAAAGAGTCCTTTTCAAAATTGTTATGGATTTCAGACCTTGGTTCCTATCAACTTAGTCAGTTGACCAATTGTTTCAATTGATATAGACCATGGATATCGAGAAATAAAAAAAACACTCAAGTTTAAGGATAAATTGTGTGAAATACATAAGCAATCACGAGAGATGTTATAGAGAGTTAGTGAAAAAGTGAAGGCTCAACAAGGCAACCTTTATGTTCCTAATTCGTTCCAAATTATGGATCAAGTCTAGTTACATCTACAAAATCAAATATTTAGTGGTGTGTATATGAACTTGGATCCTTTGAGATATGGTCCCTACACCATACTTGAAAATTTTGGGGGAAATGATTTTAAGTTCAGTATACTCCCATACTTGGGTGTTTACATCCAATATTCAATATAGATTAAAATCAACTATATTTTCCATTATTGTTGGAACAAACTAAATTATATCACAAAGAGCCACAATATGTCCACTAACATGTTCAATATCCACTTTCATTCAACCCCATTTTTGAACGACAAGCTCACCATGCAAGGACATAGATAGTTCCATTGTTTTAGGTGGTTGAAGCAAGCCACCTCCTAGCATAGGGTAAGTGGTACACAACCACTAAATTGACATGAAATGTTTTTCATGTTCATAAGTAGGAAATAGGGACCATTCCAAATTGAGGGGGAAGTTTTGATCCATCCCAAGACTCTATTGGTAGAAAATCAACATAAGCATAGTCCCTAGTCAACTTCTTGGTCAGATCACAATCTATGATTCAGTTGAACCTCTACTTAGTCTAATCACACATCCCTTGAAAAGGATAAATCAATGATACATATCATAGGACACTTGAAAATTCAACATGAATGTAAGATGCCATTTTAAATAATCAATAGACACTTAGGAAAATGCCATTTATGTGGCAACACATGTTTGTTCTTCTAGTCAACAACTAGCAATAAGTTGACTGGTTTTCTCCATTATTTCTTGTAACTGAATCATAATTGAAACATAGTGGGTTGGGCACCGAAGAATCACTTAGAACTTGTTTAAATTCATGGAATATCTAGGAGAAAAGGGTTCTACTCTGTGAGACCCATAGATCTGTATTTTTTATTGTATTTAAGTCCATCAACTCAACTCATCTATGTTCTAGGTTTATGTGTACAAACTTTGAAGAAAAAAATCCAAATATGAAGTTCAATGCATTAGAGATTTTACCAATTGGGTTTATCTATTATCAACTCTTGGCTTACATATTCATGTGATTGGTATTGTTTATTTCTTTATAGTTGATTCTATTTGGTTTTTTCTACAATTGATTTTAAAAAAATGGTATACTTTTCACATGCTTCCACCATAACATAGCTTGATTGTTTTAGTGGAATCTATTGTTCCTTGTCCTCATTTGGTCAACATGGATAATATCCTTACATGCATCAATAAATTCATTCAAAAGAAAAGTGCACTAGTTCAAGTGTACACCTTGGACATAGAATTCCACCACTAATAAAGTATCTAAGGTGCACTCACCTTTCATTGATTTTTTGATAGCTTGATAAGTCATGATTTGCTAGGCCATGTTGACATGAGAATCATTGATGGGTTGGATATTGGCTCCCTTATTGCTACCGATGGTACCTTATTTCTGATATAAATTATCCACACCTGATTTAGCCTTGTTTTTGTTTGGGCCTTGGAATCCTTCATCACATCCTTTTCGTCCATTGAAGATCAGTGATGAGGTGAATGTATTTGATTGTAATAGGGCATGGTTTATGCATCCAAAAAAACCCCCAATGAACCTGAGTCAACAAAAAATCAACACATCGATCCATATCCCCCATATTCCCTTCAACAAATTTAGGAGGGTGGAATATTTCAAAGAAGAAAACTAATCTTTATAGACATGTTGTATCTCACCATTAGCTAATGGTATCTACTTCTTTAAACAATTGGTTGTAACTCAGGAAATAAATTGGCATCGATGAAATCATGGTTGATTCACTTTGTTTATTCCATCTTTCCCTTGAAATCCATGACCTTTCCAACCACAACTTCTTTCTTCCTTGACTCCACAACTTCTGGTGTAACTAGTTTCTTGCTACTCTCGGTCTCCCTTAGCTTGGGGCTTCAAGCACTAACTTTCACCATGGTTGCAACTTGTTGTGTAAACTTCCATTGATACACCATATTAAATTTTAGGTGTATCTAAAATAATGAATGAAACTTGAAAATATTGACATCGATTTCAAGCTCATCACCTTTTGTCACTAGAATATTCTAAGATTGATGAGAACAAATAGTTAAACATATGAGATAAAAATGGTTAAGTACCAACCTTTCAACCAATATTCCATTAAATTTGGGTAGGTAGAGTCCATTATTCATCTCATGTGTGGGAAATTTAAAAAATATCCATAAATTCACATTATCCATGAGAAATTCCATGTAATCACACCTTGTCCCATCAATCACATCACCCAACTTTTTGTAGTCTTGACACCACACTATTATTTTCATGTGAGTTTTGTCTTGATGGAATCCTATCTAGGATGCAAACTATAATTGACATGGCTTGGGAGCCATTGTCCCTCCACTACCTACCTAGGACTCATTGGAATTCCTACTTAGCACTAAAACCAAATTCTTAATCGATATGTAACCCCAAATTCCAATGCAAAGTTCTATTATTATGCAAAAGTAACACATTTCGAACCACCATCTTATTCCTCCCAAACAAAACGTTGTGGAATATCCCTAAGAAAAACCATACAAATAAACTAAGTTTGATTGAAAAAGAAAACATCGAAAAGTCAAAACTAAAATAAATAAACCTACACTTTAATAAATTGAACTAAAAGAAACCTAAGTACACACAACATAATTCAATAACATAGTGATATGTACATACTCCTATTCTGAAGAGTGTAACCTTTTTTCATGTTGGGTAGGGGAGAAGGGTTTCATGTATTCACCATTCACCCACCCCATTCACAATGTACCATCTAGTTGAGCTAACCCCACAACTCTTGAGTCTCTCATATCTAGAAATAGAAAATGGTCTATAAATTGCATTTTCTACTTAACTTGATGTTAAAATAACTTACTATCATATACCAAAACCATATCCATCTTTTCAAATAATTCGTTCTTAATACGTTTGTCATGTTAAGATTTATCCATGTCCTTTTCAACAGTTTGGTGAAAATCCACTCGAAATCTGTCTACTTCAAGCTACATTAGGCTTGATATTCTCTCCTTCAATGATTCATCATTAGTCATATCAGTGAATTTAGTAACTAATAGGATGGGGACCACAAACTCTATTGGTACTACTACTTTCCTTCCATAAACTAATCAAAATGGAGCATTCTTTATCAATTTCTTAGTAGTGGTTTGGTAGGCCCATAGTATCATTGGTATTGTCTTATCCAAGTGATCCCTATTATTTGTGTGTATTTTGGTGAGCATGTGCTCTAAGATATTATTGAAATCCTCCATTGTGCCATTAAATTGTGGATGATAAGTGATACTCTTGAATCGTTGAACCATATATTCACGAGTTAGGGCCACAATAGTGGAATTCAGAAAATGTTTCTCTTGATTACTAGACAAACTCTTTAGAGAACCAAAACGAGTGACGATGTTCTAAAAAATGAACCAGGTTATAGATTTAGAAGAACAATCTCGAGTAGGTGTTGCCTCTTCCCTCCTGTTTAACTAATGAGTAGCAGTGATAATGTACTTTATGCATATATGATGAGCATGGGGATTGATAGGTCCAATAAATTCCACAACCCACTTTTCAAATGGTTGAACTATAATCAATGTTGTAACAATAAATTATCATTCCTAGAGGATATTCAATTATTTAGACAAATATCACAACCATTGGCATATTATTTAGCATCCTTGAACATTGTAGACCACTAAAAGAATTTATTATAGCACCTTTATTGTAGCGACCTTCCCTCCATAATGTCCCATAGCAATTCTACTAGAACATTCCCACATAATAACTTGGGCATTCATGACCTAAAACACAATGTCTTAAGATACCATCACTACCGAACTTACATAGTTTTCCTTGCAATCAATTTATAATATGTAGATCTAAAACCAAATGTCTTCTTTTGGTAAGGGTGTATTCTTAAGGTGCCACTCATTTTGTAAAGAAGAAGGAAAATTTAGTAAGGTAATCCAGTATGGCCTTGACCTTGAATACATTCGCATATGATAACTAGTTTTTAACTACACCTATAGACTTTCCTAACTCAATTTTAGATAGTTGATGATAGACCAAATTGTTTTTTCTTGGCTTCATAACTACTTCGAAGTCAAATTCTTGAAACATGAGAAACCATTTTCAGATTATACCTTCTAGTGATCATTTAATGACCAAATATTTCAAACCAGAATGGTTAGTAAAAAACTTGAAGTGACCTCCCAATAGATAATGTTGAAAATCCTGGAGTGTATACATCATGGTTACTCCCCTCCATTCAATGTTGGAGTAATTCATTTCAATACAATCTGAATTCATGTTGGTAAAGTTTACACGACGATCCAAATTTCCTTCTCTAGGTTGTTGTCGACCCAAAAATCTGTTTTGGGTTCAATATGATGTTTATCACTTTCATTTCTTCACGAGCTAGCCTAAGGGTTGCTCTTGGTAGCCCATTATGCTCTGGTTCCAGTCAAAGACAGTGGGAGGAGTCATAATTACTATGGCCCTTTCCCATTAAAGAGTATTAGTGGGATGCTTTCATAGGTTTCATCTGAGCACATAGTGAATTATCAGACACAAGAAGACTATCATAAAACAATTTCAAGTTACTTGATATCAGGTCAAGTCAGTTACATGGTGTTAGATTCAGTTGGGTTATTTCTTGCAATATAAATATGAGGGATAGTAGGGATAAATGGATTTCAAATTCATGATTTTCCCTAGACTACTATCACCTACTGGACATTTGCATAACAATCATCAATACCCTTATGTCCATCAACATCTTGACAACACCCAAGTGGGCTCATTCCAACCTTGTCCCGAAATCATTATATTTTTCCCCTAGGGGAGGTCCCCCTGGGATCATTTTTGAGTTATAAAAACCTCCCATATCATAATTCCACATGTCAAGGTTGCTCAATTCATATTTCATGAATCAAGGACTTAGTTTGCAAAAAATTCAATCTTGGCCCCTTTTGCTTGTCACTAGGTTGGTCCCACAAGAACATGGTCGTTCATAGAAAACTAAATGAAATATGTTTATGATGTGGAAAATACAATGTTTTCATCATGTAGGGATCAATAGAATATTTCCAAAGGGCTATCATTATCATGATTCCTAGTTTGTATGACCGGTCTGTGAAGGACATAACTTTCACATCTCCTAAATGGACAAAATCCATAGATGTGACTTCCTGGTTAATTTATGTTCTGATATATAAATTGAAAGAAAATCCATACCTAGAAGGGATGTAAGTAAGAGTGATATATTTCCAATGGTATATCTTATTCTTGGTTTTGACCCCTGGTTGGTGAGAATGAGCCTTCACAAATTCATGACCAGTTTCAGAGGCTAGGCTGGTGACAGTGGTTCAAGGTTAATATTTTTCTATTAATAGGCTCCGAATCAGAAAGTCAAGGATTCCATGATTTATTATACTCAAAGGACTTTCCAACTATTCCTCACTTACTTCATTCTAACGTCATGTGACCCATTTAGAGCTATCACAAATATTTGAATTGGTTGAGACATGATGGTTTAACCAATTGGAATGGTAGAGTCTCAGGGCAGTCAAAGCAATCATTAACAACCTCATCATAGGAATCGATTTCACCTTGTCAAATTAATCATCAATACCTTTTCTTCGATACTTCATTTTCCTCAATTGGACATCGTATGACGATGTAGCACCTTTCACAAGATTGGGCATTTTGTGGGCCCCACAAGCAAACCAGTGTTTTAGACTGCATAATTTCTTGGCCAAAAATGAGGGCCTAAGGGACATTGGATCATATTACTGATGGCACATTATCGACGATCTCGTCAACACTTTTTTGACGGTTTTCTCCATGTTGAACTTTGTTTCCATCTCATCCAACACTGTTTTCAAGCTCAGTCGATGATAGTCAAAGTCAAAGTTTGACTTTGGCACAATTTTCGATGCATGTGAATTAAAAATTATTAAAAATAAAAAAAAGGAGATAAAGGAGAGAAAGACACACAACCTCCATGCAAAATCAAAGTTTTGGAAAATAATAAATTTTAGGGAAAAAACAAAACCCTTTCCCCTCCCTTATTCTTTCAATTTTCTAGTTGAGGGATGATGCTATGACACTCTACAACTCTGGTTCTGAAGCAAAGGAGGGTTTTAGGAAGAGCATGGAAAAAACAGGGAACAAAACATACAAAAATACCCACCACAGAGAATAGGTACCCTCATCCAATTCGATGTACTGCTAATGCAGTGCTAATTTTAATGACTATTAAAGTGTTTTTCTGTGTGTTATGCCTGTTTAATTGCTAGTTGGAATTAGTACTAGAGTTGTTTCAATGCTTGAATTTTTGGTTTAGCATATGGGTTATTATTGGTACAAGGTTTTGTTTCCTGGTCGGTCATTTCTTTTATGGTACCGAGTTTTCTAAGAAAAATTTGCAAAGGGGAGGGGATTCGAACCCCTCTCAGGCACTAGGCCCAAGCCTTTAGGGCCCCTTTAAATTTATGAAAATCCTCTATTTATTATTGTACATGTATGTACCTGTCAAATAGAGACAAGGGGGTTTGAACCCCCAAACTCCCCCCTTTTTCCCACTCAAAAACACCCAAAACCCAAGAAAAAATGCAAATAAAATGGGAGGGGGGTTGAACCCATGATCTCCCCTTCCCATTTCTAATGTTAGAAAAACCCACTTATTGCAAAGAAATAAAATTTTGTGCACCATCCAAGGGCCACCTCCACGTGCACACAAGGCCATCATCGCTCCACCAGGGCAGTGGTTTTACCCCATTCTGATCTAGGTGGATATCGGTGGCCACCCACCTTCTCCAACTGGCTCAAAACAATTTTCTGGCAAATTTGGCAATTTACTATTTTTAGCAGTTTTAACTTCTAGGGCCATTTTGAGGGCCTAAATGAAGGTTTTTCAGGATCGAGCTTCTCAATGATGCCATACAACATAACTGAACCCCAAAAATGAATCTCCTTGATGGTACCTTTCCAACGGGCTGTCACACGCCTAAAACGAAGATTGTATGCAAAAGTTACGACCCCAGGAAGTTAATGTACTAACTTACCCAAACGGGGCCCACATGACTTTTGGCGCTTCATATCCTAGGGTTAGGTTTTTGGATGTCTAGGGTGTTTGGCATTCCTGTTTATTGTAAAAAAGGCCTTCATAGCCTCATTTTAATCATCTTCTTGCGAATGAGCGCAACCATCACATCTCTTCTCAGAGATAAGCTGCCACCATTCCAGCAAGCTTGTTTCCGATGCATTTTATAGTTTCAACTTATTTCCTTATTGAATAGAAAGCTAGTTTTACTGCATATCTGTTATTTTGAGTTAATTACCTTTTAATAATCTATATTCATTTTGTTCTACTCATAAAATCTGGATCAGTGGTATTAGAGCGGTTTTCTCCTTTTTGTCTTAATGCATGTCCCTAGCAAGGTCAGAGTACAAAGAGTTGGGTCTCGAGCTTGTTTCTATTGAGAACAAAATCTCTCACACACCCAAGAATCCTCTCATGGTAGGAGAAAATAAATATGATGGGATAGGAGATCCTTTAAAACTGTTGATTGAGGAATCCCTCATGCAACAGAGGAACGAGATGATGGATAATTTTGCGCAAATCCTTCGGTGGCTACCAACAGATGACACATTTTCTTCGAGTGGAAGCATCACCCCCTTCAAGGTACAAATAAACTTCTATATTCCTATATCTGAAGGTCAGATAGACATAGATGATATAGACAAGTGGTTGAATCTACTAGAAGGATATTTTTCTTTCCATAACTTTTCAAATGGAGAAAAAATTACTTTTGTGCTCCTCAAAGCCGTTCCCCATGTCAAATATTGGTGAGAAACCTTCTGTGAGAAAAAGGAAACAAATGAACCCTCATTATTTACGGTCATGACCACCTGGGAATCCTTCAGGGATTCTATTAAGGAACAATACTACCCTGTTGGAATTTATGACGACTTGTATACCAAATGGACCACACTGCAGCAAGAAAGAGACCAAGCAGTGCCCGATTTCACAAATATCTTCCATACCATGCATACCAAGCTGGGTATCAAATATTCAGAAAGACATCTGGTGCTCAAGTATCAAGGTGCTCTTCATAGATACATCTAGACCTAAATGGAATTTATGGACATCTCATCCTTGGGCGCAGCCTACCGATATGTCGTCAAAATTGAGCAGAAGCTCAAAACAAAGATGCGACAATTTGGGCCTGGGAACCCCTCACAACAAAATTGAGGAAAGGGCAGCCCCAACCAACAAAAAAAAGGACAGAGAAAAGATGGGTAGTATCAGGACAACCAGTCCAAGCTGCAAGCAAAGAAGGACAATATAAAGACAAAGAAAGATACCGGGAAGTGGTGCGACTTCCATAAGAGACCTTGGCATAACACTGTTGATTGCCGCTCAAAGCAGTCTCTGGTGGCCGAAGTGAAAGCCTATGAATCAGATGTGGGTTCTCACTCTAAACCAGAACCATAAAGGGTAAGATAGATCATTGACGTGGAACCCAGTGCCACCGTCGCTACCACCAAGCTCCAACCCGATGAACTAGACGAGCTAGAAGAATGAGAGCGCCTCTTCCATTCATAGATGTGGGTAAAAGTCACCCTGCTGCACTTCATCATTGATAGTGGTAGACAGAAGAACCTCATCTAAGCAAAGGTTGTCAAGCGGTTGGCCCTATCGACAACACCACACCCACAACCCTACACCATCGGATGGCTCCGCCAAGGAAGCAATCTCCGCGTCAACCAACAGTGCCAACTGTTGTATGACATTTAGCCCTTCAAAGAGGAGGTATTGTGTGATGTTGATCCTCTCGAAGTTTGTGATGTTCTTTTGGGACAACCTTATTTATGGAAACATCATGCTGTATATGAGTCTAGGCCTCATAGTGTTATTATTACTTTGAACAAGAAATTATACAGGATACCTGAGGCAGTCCCACCTAGTGCTATTTTCTTGATCTCTGCTAAGAAATGCAGGAAGGTCATCTCTCAGATGGGGAAGTTTGTCTTCTTCATGGTTCTCTCTCAGAATAAGTGAAAGATCATAGCCACATCCAGGGCCTCTGCGGTCAACCTCTCCACACAGCAAGAGCAAGTAGATAAAGTCATGGAAGAATACTCATATATCTTCTCCTCACCTACCGGGGTACCTCTGCACTTTCAGGTTAAGCACCCCATCGATCTGACCCTTGATGCACCGCTACCCAATGGGCTAGTCTATCACCGCTGTCTTTTAGAGAATGAGGAGATCAAGCGACAGATCCAAGAACTGCTCCACAAGGGGCACATCCATCCCAGCTCATCACCTTGAGGGAGCCCAATCGTGCTGGTACAGAATAAACATGGAACTTGGTGACTCTGCATTGATTATCGGGCTCTGAATAAAATCACAGTTAGAAACCGGTACCCGATTCCTCGAATCAATGACCTCCTTGATCAACCCACGGGGGAAAAATACTTCAGTAATATTGATCTGAAGTCATACTACCACCAGGTCCCAATAGAATAGACAAATGTATGGAAGACCGCCTTCAATTCAAAGGAAGGCCTTTTTGAATGGTTGTTCATGCCCTTTGGTTTGACAAATGCACCAACCAATTTCATGAGGTTGATGGACGTTATCCTGTGACCATTCACCAATAATTTCATAATGGTGTATCTGGATGACATTCTCATTTACAACAAGACTTGGACCGAACACTTGCAACATATTCAACAGGTTCTGTACACCTTGAGACAACACAAGCTATACGCCAACTTGGAAAAATTATCTTTTTGGCATGGACAGGGTCCATTACCTGGGCTACATCATTGATCATCATGGCGTACATGTGGATCCAACCAAGATCCAAGTCATTCATGACTGGCCAGCCCCAACCACACTCACTGATCTTTGAAGCTTCTTGGGCATTTCCAATTTCTACCGCAGGTTCGTGTTGGGATTCTCCCATATTGCATGGGCCCTCAGCCAAATAACCAGGGGTGGTGGTAAGGTGAAATTTGTGTGGGGCCGGTCCCAAAAATAAGTGTTTGATGATTTGAAGAAGCGCTTGTGCTTATCCCCAGTACTTTCACTTCCATACCTGCAACAACCCTTTGATACCGAGATAGATGCTTCCGACTATGTTGTGGGAATCGTTCTCACTCAACACGACCACCCCGTGGCCTATCATAGTGAGACACTATCAGATGTTGTTCATAAGTACCCTACTTATGACAAAGAAATGTACTCCATTTTGCAAGACTGTTTCCAGTGGAGACACTACATTCTTGGGAAGGAGACACTCATCCACACTAATCATAAGCCACTATAGTTCATGCAGACACAAGGAAAATTGCAGAATGACCGCCATCAAAAGTGGTCCACATATTTGCAACAATTCCACCTCAACATCAAGTATAAAATAGGAAGCACCAATCACGTCGTTGATTGCCTCAGCAGACCGCTAGTCGTGGCCCTCACCATGATGCTAGACTTTTGCGGCCATGAGACCTATGGATGGCCCCAACTCTATGAGACAGACCTAGACTTCGCCACCACCTACCAAATGCTGGGGGAAAATGCAGTTGTCGACAATTTCCATCTTTAGGATGGGTTCTTATGTCGTCTGGGCCATATCTGTGTTCCATAAAGTGAGCGAGTGAAGATGATCTGGGAAGCCCACTACAGTCGAGTTGCAGGAAACTTCAGCCTCGAAAAGAAAGTGGCGATGCTACAAAAAAATTTCTACTGGCTGAAACTTCGACAGGAGGTTAGCAAGTATATCAGGTCCTACACTGCTTGCTCGATTGCCAAACCGACCACTAAGAAATAGGGTCTGTGTTAAGCCCTAATATTGGCTCATTACCCCTTAATTGGGGCATATTACATTAGTAATGTTATTTTATTTATGTTGGCTTTAGGCCATTAGTTGTAATTATACCTCCTAGTCTCC
>JZKD02S0124837.1:3523-17688 GCA_000966675.3 Picea glauca
CCCTCTTTTGAATGAGAATTGAGTTTGGAAGGCATTGGAGATTGACTCATCTGTGAGATGTAGTCTGGTCTCATGTGTCACCAGAGAACCAATTAACTCATCTGTTGAAAATCTTAACAGATACTTGGATTCAAGGATGGCTGTTACAACCATTTCAAATTTCTTGGGTAAACTTCTGAGCATTTTCTCAACAATTCGTTGATCAGTGATGGTTTCACCAATCAGTCTGATATGGTTCACGATTCCCATGACTCTGGTCATGAACTGATCCACTGTTTCAGACTCTGTCATCCTGAGAGTCTCGAATTGTGTCCACAAGGTCTGCAGTTTAACTGTTTTTACCCTGTCATTTCCTTAGTAGGACGATTTAAGGATATCCCAGGCCTGTTTGGAAGTACCAGCGCCTGTGATTTTCGATAAAATTGAATCATCTACAGAATTCTGAATCCAGAATTTCTCTTTGTTTTCTTTGGTCCTCAGAGTTGCCTGAGCAATTCTCTGCGCATTTGTCATGGTAGTGAGGGCGGCTAGATCTGGTTCCACATATCCGAGATCCACTGGTTCCCAGCACTCTTGTGCTTGCAAGAACGATCTCATTCGAAGAGACCAAAATTCATAATTCTTACCAAGAAGAATCGAACCCTGAGTTGGTCCTAGACTGCTAGACAACGCCATATAAGAAAAATTTTGTAGAAAAAATAGAGGGAAATGTCGTATTTACCTCTGATCGCCAATTTGTCGATTTGCCAATGGCCGATGGGAGATTATCAGGCTTGAATTGAACCTTGGTCTCCTTTCAATGTGACCACACGTCTTTCTTTTAAAGCGCTACGGGCTTTTCCCATTGTTTGCCTTTCAAAATGCTGAAACGCGAAAATTCGCCTTTGGACTTTTCAACGGTCTAGATCGTGCTGTGATCTGATGGTCCAGATCTTATCGGGATATCGCGAATCGGGATTTCACGAGTTCTGATGACAAGTGTTTCTGACTCCTTGATTCCCCGATCTCCGATTTTCTGATGGCGCTGTCCTTTCGGGACTTTCCCGATTCCTCTGATCTCTGCAACGCGTCCCAACAAATGGACGGTCGTGATCTCTCTTCGCGATTTCGTGAATGGATATGACCCCGACGTCTCATCTCCAGGATCCGTGAAATGCCGATGCGCTGATTGACTTGTTTGACGAGATCACGTCAGCTGGTCCCCGCAAATGGAGGGTTCCTCCTGTCAGGATTTCGAACTTCGCGGTTTCGAAGTGCACGAGATCCTTGTCCTCAGGATTCGTGATTTTTCGAATCCCGATATGTCGATGGCCCTTTCCTTGTCGGAGCTTTTCCCGAGTCCCCGGATTTACGCCACGCGTCCGGGAGAGATGGACGGACCTGATTCCTCCTCGGGATATCATGACTTGCGATGCTCCGTTGACACAATGTGTCTGTCAACTTGAAACCTCGAATGCTGAAATGTCGATGGGCGCTGCGATGTTCGCCACGTGTCCGGACAAATGGACGGCTGAGATCTTATCGCTATATCGCGTATTGCGATTTCGCGAGTTGCGACGCCAATTTTCTTTGACAACTTGAAACCCCGAATGCCGAAACACCGACGGTTTGCTCGATGTTTGCCACGTGTCCAGTCAAATGGACGGCTCAGATTTGATCGCGATTTTGCGAGTTGCGACGCCAAATTTCTTTGACAACTTGAAACCCCGAATGCCAATGTGACGATGTGTTGATCTGCTGCCACCTGTCCTCTGAGATGGACGGCTCACAGGTCTTCTCGGGATTTTGCGATATCCCGTATCGGAGTTTTTTTTTTTGGAGTGCAATTGTCTTTGCGCGTCCAACTCTCGATTATCGATTTTGAGATGGGATAGGATCTCGCCACATGTCTCTTGATGAATGGTCCAAATGACGTCGAGATTTCACGACTTCACAAGTCGAAATTTCTCCTGCGCGCTTCAAACGACTAAACGTCGTGCACCTTCTTGGTGATCTAATGGCTGTCAGGTCTTTGCACAAGATCTGACGGCTGAAACTCTTTCACCTTTTCCGCGCTCTCCTCGTCCCTTCTGGACTGGTTTCCTACTCTGGATTCATTCGTAGGACGAATCTTATGGCCTCAGTGGCTGTTCTTTTCACCTGTGGAAGAAAGATTCATGAATCTTTCAAAGATTTGAAAGAAATACACGAATTCTTCGTTATCTGCTACAATCTTTAACAGATTTGAGCGATTTCCAAGAATCTTTAAACGATTCTACCTTCTGCATGAATCTTTAAAGAATTTAAGCGAAATCTTCAAGTTCTTTAAACATTCTTTTGTTATGCATCTCTTCTGCATCAATCTTCGACGATTCTTGAAAAAATTACAAGAATCTTTACTATTTCTTCTTCTGTATTCTCTTCGTCCAAGATCTTTCGAGCATTGTACGCTCTGCAACCTCTGCAAGCTTCCTACGGCGATCTTTTGAGAGTATTACGGGCAGCTCTCCAAGCCTTGTGAAAAGTCTTTGTCGCGTGCTCTCAAGATCCGTGAAAGCTCTGCTCTGTGAGGATCGTGTTGCTCTCCGGACTGTGTGAAGAGGCTTACTACTGAAGCTCTGATACCATGATAAATTGTGAAGCAGAGAGAAATGTAGAGAGAAAAGAATAGAACAGTATATTGAAATGTATGAAGAAGTACTGAAGAAGTTGAAGTATAATGCAATGGGAGATAGTTGAGCTAAATAGGCTCAAGCAAGACAAAAATAGAAAGTACAACTGTCCAATACAACTGGTAGTGTTCAGTCAGACTGTTGAGGGTACAATATATTTAACATAACTTCGCATGCCACTATTTCAACAAGAAATACCAAAGACCTTCCTCCAACTGCTGTCATGCAAATGGCTTGGGTTGGAAACATCTTGAACATCATTCCAATCAATGTAGTATCAACTGACCAAGGGACCAAATCATTATTGTTGTTGTATTTTGCAGAGATCGAGACGCTCAATATGTCTGAATCTATCTCTTTTTTTGTCGAGGTAAATGGTGAAGAACAGTCTGAAACCATTACTGTCATGCACAATTATACCTCTATAGAGAGGGCATTCCTCCCCAATCAAGTACGATATTATTTTAACATTATGATGGCCGAAAGCTCCACTAGTCCTCCTATACTCAACGTTTTCGAGTATCACTGGCTATCTGATACAGATCGGCCAACATATTCACAAGACAGTAAGTCCATCACTAAATTTTTCGTACTGAAATTATATATATCATTCAATGCCTAACCTAGTAGTTCTTAAAGTGCAGTTTACGCTCTTGACACTCTCAAAAGGAGGTTTGACATAAAAGATTGGATTTCCGATCCTTGTTATTTGATCGAGTGGGAAGGAATTGGCTGTGATAACAGCTCCTCCCACATAAGAATTTCGATGCTGTAAGCTTAATTCGTCGATTTGTTTCCAGTTCAAATCATATATGTGAATTTGTATGAAATCAGGATAATTCTGTTAATCCTTCGGGATAAATTTTATCTGGTAATCCTTCGGGAATTTCATACCTCATCCCATTGATATATCTGGTTGTCTTCTCATCTTCATTCTCCTTCTGTCTTGATGTTCAGTTGGTAGAATTCTTCAGTGTACTCCTTCACTGATAAACCTCTCTGTTTCAAGTTCTGCAATCTTCTGTAAAGACTGATCTGGTAATCCTTCGGGCTAAATTTGGCTTTTAGCTTAGCTACCATCCTATTTCAGCTTTTAATTTTTTTCTTACCATTTCTTCTGCGTTCGGCTTGCAGTTTATCCCACAATAACGCTGCATGGCCTTTCAGTCTTCTCACTGCATGCTTTACCATTTTGTCCTCTTCGATATCTTCATAATCGAAGTACTTATCCATGGCACGTATCCAATCTAACAATTCTTCCACTTCCATATTTCCTTCATACATAGGTACCTCTATCCTTGCTCTAGCTCCTATTTTTGAAACAACTTTTATCAAGCGATCTTGTGCAACATCCTCCACATCATGTGCTTCTTATTCACTTTCAGCTTCACTGATATCACCATCATCTGGTGCTCTTCGTTGTGCGGTCTCCATGGCATCTAATCTCATTCCGAGTCACCTAATTTCTTCTTCCATCTCTGCATTCGCTCTGCGCCTTCTAGGTGGCATGACTTCACTGCGTCACCTACAACCAAAAGTTGAAAACTTCTTTGACACCACAAATGGCACCAACCTTCCTCCTTTACCTTTGTCTATTGTCTACAAACAAACTCAAATCTTAGCTCGGATACCACCTAATGCAAACCCCCTACCCCAGTGGGGTCCGTGACCTCCTGGTCACTGAATCGTCCTCTAACTCCGAGCTGGAACAACTCTTTCGAGTCCTTACTCGAACCATGCAAATTAGATCCACAGGTCCAAATCCGAACTCAGCTGGCTTTTACAAATGCCTAGCGTGAGCTCTAACTCCACACGACCAAAGGCCGTGACCACACCCTTATCCTACAAGGTGTTTTGCGTTTCGCGGTTCGAGACTTCCCGAGGGAGCAACCCTTGACTCTTCAACAGCGAAACCCGAAAAAGGGCTTAACGACGAATAGCCCCTGCTTAAATCTCGGTCCATGCGACTGTTCCCCATGACCCTGTGCTTAAACCAAAAGTCTCTTTCGTGTATCGGGCTTTCCGTTGTCAAGCGTCCCGTCCTTCTGTTACCCGGATCCCCGAATCCTGGTTGGGGCTCTAGCTAAGAGCTATCCCTCTTCCCTTTTCTCGCAATGTGACCTCCAACTAGGCCCAAGTCCCAGCGCCTATTCCTTTCGGCTTTTACGAATCATAGACCCATGAACAATGTTGCTTCCACTCCAAACTTCTGGTATCGAAAACCCGGAGATCTAGATCAACAGTCTAGATCTGTCATGAATGAACGGCTCGGATCAAATCTCGGCTATCTTTCTTTCGGGATTTTTGCGGAGTCTTCACCTCCCAACTCTCGGTGTTCAAAACCCTGGTGGCTTCCAGATCTCTGCCATGCGTCCTCTAAGATGGACGGTTCCGATCCTTTCGGTGATTCCTCCAAACACTGACTACTCACCACGTGTCACCTTAAATGGACGGATCTGATGGCTTTCGGGACTTAACGAGTCCTTCCCTTTTCTTATACAAGGGATTAAACCTCATGCACCTTCTCTCAGATCTGATGACTATCAGTCCTCAGCACTAGATCTTATGGTCTAGATCTAACCTCTTGCACTTTGAGAGTTATGTGGATCCGTTGTTACTCCCCATGCAAGTTCACTTGATCCCACAGTCTGCGACTATCCGCGCTAGATT
The DNA here is from genome assembly GCA_000966675.3 of Picea glauca. Lineage (NCBI taxonomy): Eukaryota > Viridiplantae > Streptophyta > Pinopsida > Pinales > Pinaceae > Picea > Picea glauca. The sequence goes on from JZKD02S0124837.1 coordinate 8,845, forward strand.
TGACAGTCAAGATCCTTCACAGATCAATGGCCAAGATCTTTATCAGTAATCTCCTTTCGTGATTCTGGGGGAGTCTTCCCTCTCTATTCCCCAGTAATGAAATGTCAAAATGATCCTATGGCATAAAGAGTTAAGGCCCACGCTACTTCTGCGGATCCGACGGTTGTCGAATCTCTACACTTGAAATCTAATGGTGATTGTGCTCTTCCTCCTGAGCTTCTGCAACTTTTCTTCCCAAACTTGGGAGATTTTTCCACCTCCACAGGGTTTGATCCTTCACCCCTTTGACGAGTCTTCCTCCTATGGAATTCTTCAACAATTCTGGAAGGTGTTATCTCTTCTGATCTTCAGTCCTTGACAGGATTTCAAATAGCTCAGCTTGAAGGATTTTCTCAAGGAGAAAATGCTTCTCGCCCACCTGGTGCTCGTCTTCCTGGTTCTTCGACGCTTAGTCGTTTCCAGGTCCTGTGTACTCCTTGCGTCTGGACTCTTAAAGTTTCATGTGTTTTCTCTGAACCTCCCTTCGTGAATCGTATTCAATGCACACCTTGCATTAGGGAATTCACACCTTGCATACACAGTTCAGTAGAAGAACAATTGAAACTTATCCAGTCTCGTTATATATTTATACAGTCACAATCTCTAACTCTCAGGCATGAACGAGAATGAAATATAAACATCACACAAAATATAACATGCTTCATTCAAACACCAGACAAACACAGATATGTGACAATCTCTTGTCTGTTCTATTCATTTCTGTAAACAAAAATTACATGGTGTTTCTTATATTCTGTTCTACTCTCCTACTGTTACTTATCCATACTAATCTATTACAATGCAATTGAAAAGATATCTAAGGACTGGCTCCCTGAGCTCTCTCGTCCTTTCCTGAAATCTATTAAATTCGGAATTCAAACTATTACCTAACTAGTGCTGCTATAATAACTACGAGTTACTGCGAGATAGAGTCTACACTCCATATCCCTGATTCCTTATAGTCCTGAAGACTTTACAAACAAGTTACAATTTAAAATGTTGTTTCAAAAATATCCCAACAACCAATTTAATTTCTGAGTAAATGCTTGATTTGAACTCTGCATTGTTGAGATGTCATTCTTCTCTCCTCCACGTGAGTGTTGATGGCTGTGAAGGCGATGCTCCTGCATCACGATGTTGTGATTTATGTCTTGATGTTAATTTTATAATGCAAAAAAAATAAAATTACCCTTTGTGCTTCGCTTTCCTAGTTGTAACAGAGGGGTCGTTACATATGGTATAAGAGGGGGTTCAACCCCGTGACTTGGGATCATTACTCCTTCCACGATATCAAACACTTGAATAATAACTTATCGTTAACTAAATTTAATTGTGTCCCTGTAGGTAATTATGGTTAGAGGATGTCGCAGAGGCAGATGACATGGTGCTAGGGGAGGAGGTGTGACTCCTCTAGTAGCATCCACGCCAGAGAAGTCTAACCACTGAGGAGAAGAACATGTCATTAGATAGGAGCAAGTTGTTGTGGGGGATGTGGTTGGGTTGATGAGGTCCTTTCAGAGGATGTCAGAGGCCTTGATTAACCTACTATATAGAGATGAGGCTAGGACGCATGTACCCCCTGAGAGTCCATAGTGCGCCCCATTCGGTACTCGCAGCATTCATAGAGAACTCGAGAAGGTTAAGTTTCCCGAGTTCTTGGGTTCCACGGATGACGCAGCCGCTGAGGCATGGTTGGAGAACATGGCGATGTGCTTCACACTTCACGACTACACCTCCAACATGAAAGCTTGCATGGCGGTCTTTCAACTGAAGTGGATATCTCTTCTATGGTGGAAGACACTCCTACCACAACTGAACATGGTCGTCGAAGACATGTCATGGTATTTGTTTGAGGAAATGTTATGGGAGAGGTATTTGTCATAGGAATTCATTGAGCCCTAGCTCAATGATTTCAACACCTTGCGACTGGGTGGTTGTATGGTGCCCAAGTATGAGGCTCGATTCATGTATATACTTAGGTATGCTCCACATATGAACAACAAGAATCTTAAGGTCAACAAGTTTGTTTTTGTACTTAACATCAGCATTCGTGTGAAGGTGAGGATCCTAATGCCTCAGATGTTGCATGATGTAGTCCAGAAGGCCCTCATAGCTGGGGAAGAGTTGATCAATGGGGGTTAAGGCAAGACTTCTGTGAGACCGACGAGACATGATACATCTGGTGCATAACAACATCAAACTCTAGCTAGACATCCATCAGGGTATCTAGGTACTTCAAGAGGATCCACGTTCACGACACCACCACGACCGTCACCTCAGCAACAAAATCCCTACTGAGGACCAAAACACCAACAACAACATCGTCTGCATCAACAGTAGTTTAGGGTTGTTCAGCAGAACAGACCAGGGTTTCAGACTGGTGGGCCAGCAGCTACTACTTCGGGGACTAGGAGTATTGGACTGAAGAACAGATGTTGGACATGTGGAGAGCCACACTACCAGCGTGACTGTTTGGTTGAGAGGGCCAGAGCAGTTGGGTTAGCCGAACACACTACATTTGGAGATTTGGGCAAGGCCCACTAGATTCATGTAGCAGTGAATAACCATTGGGTCGAGCACCAATCTACTATGCTCTATACATCAAGTACCATCGTTTACCAGACCTTTAGTATTTTGATAGATCTCAGTGCTACGGAGAGCTTTATTTCTAGTGCAGTGCTAAGACGAATTAAGGTAAAGGCAGTCAAACAGGATGAGTTTAGCTACATGGAAATGGCTTCAGGTTCCAAGCAGAAGGTTAGAGGAAATGTTACGGACTATAGCCTCAACCCGAGAGATTTTGTAATGAAGGCCAACCTGTATGTCATGATCTTAGGATCTTATGACGTCATGATCGGTATGGACTGGTTGGAATCGCATGATGCGATACTCAACTGTAAGACAAAACGATTGAGTTTGACTGATGATGAGGGACATAGACAAGTGGTTGTAGGAAGAAACCAGGGAGTTTCCTTAAGGTTCATTTCTTCCCTACAATTACGGAAGAGCATGCGCAAAGGATGCAAACTATATAAAATCCTAGATCTGAATGAAAAGGGCATGGAGGAAGGATTATAAAAACTTTCAGTAGTAGGAGAGTTTGCGGACGTGATCCCAGAAGAGTTACCAGTTTTTCTGCCTGAAAGAGAGCTAGAATTTACCATCGACTTAAAACCTGGAACTGAACCGATAGAAAGAACACCTTATCAGATGTCAACCCCTGAGTTACATGAGTTGAAAATGCAACTGAAGGAGTTGTTGGACTTAGGACTTATACATCCACGTGTGTCACCTTGGGGTATGCCTGTTATTTTCATACGGGAGAAGGATGGGTCGTGGAGACTCTGTATTGACTACCTTCAATTGAAAACGACAACGATCAAGAACCAGTCTCCATTGCCAAGAATAGACGATTTGTTTGATCAAATGAAAGGTGCAATAGTGTTTTAAAAGATCTACTTGAGATCAGGATATCACCAGTTACAGATCAAAGAGGAAGACATTTCTAAGACCGCATTCAAGATGAGTTTCGAACATTATGAGTTTATTGGTTTACCGTTTGGACTGACAAACACCCCAGGGGTATTCATGAGCTTGATGAATTGGATGTTCTGCGAATACTTGTACAAGTTTGTTCAAGTATTCATTGACGACATATTGATATATTCTTGGACAACGGAAGAACATGAAGAACATTTGCACTTGGTACTACAGTGTTTACGAGAAAACAAATTTTACAGGAAACTGTCGAAATGCTCTTTTTATCAATCGAGCATTCATTACTTAGGGCATGTTATCTCCGACGAAGGCATCTTTGTGGATCCAAAGAAGGTATAGGATATTATGGAATGGCCTTTGTTGACAAATGTACCAGAAGTACATAGATTTATGGGTTTAGCAGGATAATATCGACGGTTCGTCGAAGGTTTTTCAAAGATAGAAAATCCAATCACAGAATTGCAGAAGAAAAACAAGAAGTTTGTATGGATCGAGAAATACACGGAAGCATTTCTAAGGCTCAAGGAGTTGTTGACGACAACGCTGATACTAAAGGTCCCCGACATGGAAAAGGACTTCTTGGTATGCACAGATGTATCCAAGGAAGTCTTAAGCAGAGTTTTGATGCAAGACGGCCGAGTGATCGCTTACATCTCAAGGAAATTAAGAAAACATGAAGAGAACTACACAATGCATGATTTGAAATTATTGGCCATTTTGTATGCCCTGAGAGTGTGGAGACACTACCTGATTGGACAAAAATTCAAACTAAATATAGACCATTGTGGTTTGCGGCACATTTTTATGCAAAGTGACTTGAACGCGTGAAAAAGGTGTTGGTCAGAACTGCTTAGCGAGTACGATTTTGAGAATACCTACATAAAAGGAATGATGAACAGAGTGGCAGATGCATTGAGTCAGAGACCATGCATATTTAGGTGATACCTCTTTAGACAAATCTACAAGAAAATATTCTATCTTTACAGTGCGACAATGACTAGTATAAAGAGGTTAAGGAAAATATCATAAAAGACACCATGTTGGTACCAAACTTTGAGGGATTTACATTGGACAATGACGGATTAATGAGTTATAATAATCGGATTTACGTATAGCCTAATGACGAATTGAGAAGTTTGATCTTAAGTGAAGCTCATAGAGCAGTGTACAAGGCTCATCCACAAGTCACAAAGATGAGGGTGGACCTTAAGCCCTTATTCTTCTAGAAAGGAATGAAGGAGGACATAGTTAACTACGTGGCGAGATGTCTAGAATGTCAACAAGTGAAGGCTGAAAATAGACATTCAACCACACACTATTCCAAAATCGAAATGGGAAGTCATTTCAATGGACTTTATTGTTGGGTTTCCACTGACGACAAGGCGACACGACTCGATTTTCGTGGTAGTTGACACTTTGACGAAGAGTGCACATTTTATCCCTGTGCGTACGACGTATCAGGTGCCAGACATAGCTAGAGTTTTTATCAGTGAGATTATGAGATTGCATGGTGTGCCTAAAAGGATCATATATGATAGAGGATTAGTGTTTACAAGACGTTTTTGGACTAATTTCCAAGAGGCCTTGGGAACCCAACTTAACTTTAGTACAACGTATCACCCTGAGACAGATGGGAAGACAGAAATAACGAACCAAATTTTGGAAGATATGTTGCATATGTACGTGATGGACCAACAAAAGCATTGGGAAGAGTTCTTTCCACCGGTAGAGTTTGCGTACAACAACGGCTATCAAAGCACCATTACTATGGCGCCATTTGAGTTTCTTTATGGGCGACCATGTCGGATGCCTTTGAGATGGGATTGACTTGAGGATATGGCCCTAGTAGGACCATAAGAGATCCAAGAAATGGAAGAACAAATGAAAATGATAAGACAAAGGATTAAAGAAGCGCAAGATCGACAGAAGAGTTATGTCGATGCATGTCACGTTGACCGTAGTTATGAAGTTGTTGATCGAGTCTTCTTGCAGGTGAATCTGCACAAGAGTTCGATCAAGTTTGGAAAGGGTGCTAAAATCTCTCCTAGGTTTGTGGGACCTTTCAAAGCTATGGAAAAGAAAGCACCTGTGGCCCATAGACTATCCTTGTCTGATTCTTTGAGGCGTATGCACGATGTTTTTCATGTATGTATTTTGAGACATTATTTTAGTGATCCTACACATGTGATTGACATGAGTTCCTTGCAGGTGTTGGATGAGGGTGCACTCACAGTGGATCCAGTCCACATTTTGGAACATCACATTCGACAACTATGACGTCGAATAATCGATCATGTCAAGGTCCAATGGGACAATTATAGTCCACACTCGGCTACCTGGGAGGACACATATGATATACGCTAGCAGTTTAAATATTTATTTGATAGTTAAACATTTAGATATTGTTAGATGCTTTATTTATTGCATATATATACTGTGAAACTTTGGGACGAAGTTTAAAACAAGAGGGGGTGTATGTAACATCTCGCTCTTGCAATCACATATTATTGACTTATTCTTTGAGGACACTTGCGTGCAAGTGATTCGGTTTTTGTATATGGTTGTTTGTTCGCTTATGGATTCTTATGATGATGTTGATGGGTTATGATGCTATGTTATTTGATATATATGTATTGACAGATGCTATTGACGAGTTTCCGCTGAGTGTGTAGGACACTTGATAGATTGAGGATGTCGATGGCAACAATGGACCTCCTTGGAATCTGGATCGATTCAGGAAGTGGATTGTATTGGTTTGAGTATTTTATTTATGCATATGTGACATAAGATCGGGTAATATATTATGATGTTGTTTATGGATCATTGATAGTGTTTCATTGATGGATGCAGACTGACGATTTCTTGCTAATCAGACTCACATAAGGAGTAAAGGGGCCATGCACAACAACCATATATTGAGGGAGAGGTGTGGAAGCATCCCTATCACAGCCTACTATCACTCCCACCATGGCTCGAATTGTAGGTTAAGGATTACCTAGTTCGAGAGATCCATGATGTCGTGAGGGCAGACTGAGATAGTGGCTCATGAAGATTCTAAGGGGCACACAATAAGGTAGGGTCCTTATGCCTTAGAGTCCCTTAGTCTCTCACAAGGTTGCCTGAATGGATTATTGACTCCAAGGGTTGGACAACTACCAAAACCGGTCAAAGGTGAGTGGCACCCTTAAAGCACAGAGTGCGTCTTGAAGGGAACGTCCCATAATTAAAATATGAATCAAAGGCAAGTGGAACCCTTGGATCACGAAGAGCATCTTGAAGGGAACATCGTGATATTAAAAAGGTGAGTCAATGAATCTAGGTGGCCTAGAAAACCTTGAGAGAATGTTAAACCTGTAAAATCTTGAGCACTGCCAAATTAATTAATTAAAGACTGAATTTATTAATCATAATCCCTAATGGTCTAAGATTTTGCAAATAAAAATTTAACTAATCCTAAGTCTAAGTTAATGAGAGGACAAAATCTAAATTACAAATTAGATGAAATAAGAAAAAGGTAAACCAACTTAAGAGATTAAGAGAGATAAAAAAAATAAAAAAAAATTATACAATACACATGTATGCATAAAATACCGAATTAGAAATTAAAATAAGAAAGGAATACAATGTACATGAATGTGTAAGCATAGAAAGGTATCTAGAGTCTAGTGTAACTAGGGAACATTCCTATTTTAACTCAACTCTGTTTTAGAAAGGTGTCGGCCATAAATGGGAAATAAAGGGAATAAAGGGACAACTAGGAGTGATTTTACGAGTGCTTTTAGGATGGGTGAGGGAAATTGAATTTTAATTAAATTAAATTGTGGATTTACTTGTGCAACTAAGGGAACAGCTGACAAGTGTACGGTGGGAATAACTCCTAATTAAATTAAAAAAAAAAACAATTTAAATGTGTAAATGGCAAGTTGTCACTAAGGAAATTGTATAAAACAAATATTTGAGAAGAGGAAAAGAACACACGGGTTATGAGTAAGGTTATGCTACATAAATTTTGTCTGGTTTTACTTGTGAGAGTTTGGATACCCATATTGAGAAAGAGAGTGGTGGCTCTACCTTGCGAGGCGAGCTGGGAGCTAGAGAATTCGGGTTGTGTTTGTGCGTGGCCCCTTTGTGTCTTGGGGGTCTAAGTGGAAAGAAGAGTACCCCTAGCATTGGTTGGGAGGTAACGATGAAGTCTCAATGGTTAGCAAGCGGACGAGGGAAGGAAATGCCAGTCGCCAAGAATTGTCATCAAGCCTATCTTCATCGGTCATGGTATTTTCATTTTGAGTTTGCATTATATTAAGTTTTATTGTATATATGTTTTTGAATTAGTCTATTGGTTGATGGCCTTGTGAAGTCGTGTCGCTGTCGAATGCTTCCTATGTAGATTTATATCTTTTTCATCCTTTGCGAGTTATTAAATATCTCTGTGTTGATCTCCGAGTTCTATTCTATGCGTCCCCCTTTTTTTAGCTCTGAGTTTTCTCCCTCAGCGATTTGTACAGATGTATTCCCTGGCATTTTCACTTGGTTACCTTCTGCATTTTTAATTACATCAGCTTGGAAAACCCTTTTTTAACCTTTGTGATTTAAGGCATTCGCCCAACTTGGTATACATACACTTCCTATATCTTCCATCTCGTTTCACCTCTACACCTTCACTCTTTGCCCAACGTACTTGCATCCTTAAACTATGCATTTTTTAGGAAGAGCCTCAACTATGTACCTTCCTTCTTTCCCAACTAATTCACACTTTTAAACTATGCGTTCTTGAGAAAGAGCCTCAGCTCTGTTCCTCTCTCTTGCTCAACGATTTTATACTTATTATACATTGCGTTTTTATGAATATCCCAAGGCTTCGTGCCTCCCTCTTGCTCAACAATTTTACACATATTATACTCTGCATTTTTCTGAAGAGCCCAAGGCTCTGTGCCTCCCTCTTGCTGAACGATTTTATACTTATTATACCCTTCATTTTTATGAAGAGCCCAAGGCTCTGTGCCTCCCTCTTGCTCAATGATTTTACACATATTATACTCCGCGTTTTTATGAAGATCCCAAGGCTCTGTTCCTTCCTTCTTACACAACAATGTCATACATTTAAACTCTGTGTTTTTTTGAAGAGCCCAAGTTCTGAGTCTACTCCTTTGCTCATCATTTTTATATGTGTATTCCATGTGTTTTTCCTTCCTACTCTTCATTTTTTGATCTTAATTAACTTTCCCATCAATAATTAATCAGTTCTCTGCGTTTTTGGGGGGACGACAAAATATATGCGACTTAATTAACTTGCCCAACAACAACTAA
>JZKD02S0124848.1:25113-60949 GCA_000966675.3 Picea glauca
TTAAATTTGACCATCATACATTCAATATATTAAATGTTTGAACATATTAAATATATAAATTTAATACAAAAATTTAAGTTAAAAATAAATAACTAATTAAAGTTACAAAAATTATTATTAAAATCTATGATACCAAGATATTAAGAGTTTCAAGGTATTCTTCCCAAAGTTTTAATGTTGCACTATAATTTCTATTCATTACCATTGAGGATGACAACACCTTGATAGTGCAAGGGAAGATGAGCACCAATGTGTCTTTTTTAAATAACATTATAGAATTATCTTAATCACAAACAATTTTGGCACCATAGTTGGGATCACTATATCAACATAATTGACGACTATATGGGATCCCTTTTCATCCATCACCCAAAGTTGAGCCATGAATGCATAGTGCTTGTAGCTAGCCGTGCAAATGATAATTGCTTGTCCACTAATGCCTATGAATTCCTTCATCTTCCTCAAGTATATGTATAGGGAGGGCACATTGAATGAGAAAAACAATGGGAGATGTGAGCCTACTTGTAGATTCAAGGCTTGAAATCTCATAGGTTGAAGGGATCTATAAGGGGCCCTTATATCAAAATTTCATCTATCGTATCACCTACATCATATATGTATCACCTTCATATTCCTTTGGTACATGTATAAGGAGGGAACACTAAATGGAAAAAGTAATGGGTGATGTGAGCCTTCCTATGGATTTAAGGCCCAAAAGATCACAAGTTGGAGGGCTCTCCAAGGGAATCCTATATCAACATTCCATCAATCATATCATTTTCCCCTCAAATAGATTTGATTTCCCACTTTCTTTCTCCTAATATAAAACAACCAGGAAGGACATTCTTTCTCATCTATATTTAAGGGGAAGAAATAAAGGGCCTTTCTAGATCAACTCAATCAATAGCTCTTCTTCTTCGAAATGATGGAATTGACCTAAGGCATGTGAATGGTTAGCATTAAGTGTTGTTTTCATGTAGTTCTTTGATATGTGGTGGTGTTCATTTCCCGTCAACAACTTACTGATATGGAATTGGCTTGTAACTTCAACAAAGGGTAGAAATGATGGGTTTCCTCAACGCTCAGACTGAATGTTTCTACAATTAGTTATCATTTCAAATCTCATTTCCACTAAATATGGATAGCAGTTTCTATATGTATTTTTGTTTTGCAAACTTAACAAAAGCTAGTGTTTTTAAGAAAATAACATATAAAGAAGAAATAGAAAGAAATTGCATGCAAGTTTGTTTCCAAAAGAATACTCACCTCATTTTCTTCGTAGGCTCTATTCAAAATATCAACAAAGTGGAATTCCTCATTATTCTATGAGAAAAAATTNACAAAAATTATTATTAAAATCTATGATACCCAGATACTAAGAGTTTCAAGGTATTCTTCCCAAAGTTTTAATGTTGCACTATAATTTCTATTCATTACCATTGAGGATGACAACACCTTGATAGTGAAGGGAAGATGAGCACCAATGTGTTTTTTTAAAATAACATTACATAATTATGTTAATCACAAACACTTTTGGCACCATAGTTGGGATCACTATATCGGTATAATTGACGACTATATGGGATCCCTTTTCATCCATCACCCGAAGTTGAGCCATGAATGCATAGTGCTTGTAGCTAGACGTCCAAATGATAATTGCTTGGACTAATGTCTATGGATTCCTTCATCTTCCTCAAGTATATGTATAGGGAGGGCACATTGAATGAGAAAAACGATGGGAGATGTGAGCCTACTTGTAGATTCAAGGCTTGAAATCTCATAGGTTGAAGGGATCTATAAGGGGCCCTTATATCAAAATTTCATCTATTGTATCACCTACATCATATATGTATCACCTTCATATTCCTTTGGTACATGTATAAGGAGGGAACACTAAATGGAAAAAGTAATGGGTGATGTGAGCCTTCCTATGGATTTAAGGCCCAAAAGATCACAAGTTGGAGGGCTCTCCAAGGGAATCCTATATCAACATTCCATCAATCATATCATTTTCCCCTCAAATAGATTTGATTTCCCACTTTCTTTCTCCTAATATAAAACAACCAGGAAGGACATTCTTTCTCATCTATATTTAAGGGGAAGAAATAAAGGGCCTTTCTAGATCAACTCAATCAATAGCTCTTCTTCTTCGAAATGATGGAATTGACCTAAGGCATGTGAATGGTTAGCATTAAGTGTTGTTTTCATGTAGTTCTTTGATATGTGGTGGTGTTCATTTCCCGTCAACAACTTACTGATATGGAATTGGCTTGTAACTTCAACAAAGGGTAGAAATGATGGGTTTCCTCAACGCTCAGACTGAATGTTTCTACAATTAGTTATCATTTCAAATCTCATTTCCACTAAATATGGATAGCAGTTTCTATATGTATTTTTGTTTTGCAAACTTAACAAAAGCTAGTGTTTTTAAGAAAATAACATATAAAGAAGAAATAGAAAGAAATTGCATGCAAGTTTGTTTCCAAAAGAATACTCACCTCATTTTCTTCGTAGGCTCTATTCAAAATATCAACAAAGTGGAATTCCTCATTATTCTATGAGAAAAAATTGCTTCAAGCTAGGGCCTTTGATATTGAATTCCAAAGTTACCTTATGCGTGTGATAATTTGTTAGCTCATAGATCTTCACTATGGTATGTCACCCTATGGTCTAGGGCCTGCATGCACAGAGTAAAGGCATCTCACCATGAAATTTCTATGAACAAACTGCTTCCTTACTTGCATAGGTGGCTTCCATGTCTTTTGTTAAAATTTTGGTGTGCTCGTTTAACCATATACAATATCACACTATTGTCACCCAACTATAGGCAAAAATGCCACCCCTGAGCAATTAAACCTTTATTTACAATAATTCTGGAAAGCCTACTCCAGAACCAACAGATAAACCCTAGCCACAATATTGCTGCAACAACATCACAATAACCATACAGAGATAGTGTAAATTATACCAAGAGAAGCACAAGAGAGATACCAGAAAGGTTGTTGCACTATTCCTCCAAACTAGTGGCCTCTCCAACTGCAACTGCTGCTCTCCAAAGCTGTGCCCTAACTTCCACTGCAGTTCCTCCTTAGACTTGCACACTAGCTGAGTGAGTGTCTCCAAATGAGCTAAGTGCCTGACTATTTATATTGTTCTATCCAGTTGACTGGGGATGACTTCTCCTTCTAGATGCATCTATTACTTTATTGTTATTTCTCTTGAGGCCGACTTCTCTCTTAGGGTTTTCTGACATCTGTTTAATGGTTCTCTTGCTTTCAAAATATTCTATTCTAAGTCAAAAGGTTACACATGGAGGTTAATACCTCCCACATCTACCAAAACATCAACACTCCCTCTTAGGTGGGGAGGCATTAACTAAGATGTTCTTCAGATAATGGTGATCTAGATTATTTTCGGCATGAAATGAGAGCGGAGATATAATAAAGAAATGTACAGAGATATATCGGATATCCAATAATATAACATAGATATAGTATAGATATACAATAAACATAGAGATACAATAATACACAATTTCTATTAATGAACGAAATTTACAAGACTGCAGAAATACAGAGTGAAAGACTTGCTATAATGGTGGCAGCTTATCTCTTAGAAGAGATGTGACAAATACTCACATCCGCAAGAAGATGATTGTCACAATGAGGCTCCAAGGCCTTTTGAACATAAATAAAATCCAAAACCCTAACCTCAGAAGATGAAAAGCCAACTGTTTTGTGGACCCTGTTTTGGGTAGTTTGGTGTATCAACTTCCCGTGGGCATAACTTTGGCATACGATCTCCGTTTGGGGTGAAAAATAGCTCGTTGGAAAGGTATCAATGAGGGGATTCATTTTGGGGGATCAATAAAATGATTATCTATAGTTTAGGTGCTTGGTCTCGAAAAAAATTCATTTAGGCCCTCAAAATGGCCCCAAAAGTTTAGAAATCAAAAAACTGCTAAAAATAGTAAGTTGCCAGAAGACTGTTTTGTACTAGTTGGAATAGGTGGGTGGCCACCGATATCCACCTGGATCAATCCTCCCTCATAAATAAATGGTCCCCATTGCGCTGAGTGCCCCAGGGAGAGGGGAAATCGTTCACTGAATCTGAATCTTGGTGAGCTACTTGCCTTGTTGGAGACATTGCGCTACTGAGTTTGTGGAAGGCTATCACGATCCTATTGCTAGAGGGGTTGAATCTATTCAAACAACCTGTTGTATCTTGGCTTGACGGGGCATTGCGTATGAACCATCGTAGGTGAAGAAAAAATATCTTCTTTCTCTTATGTAATCTTCTTATGTTGGAAAGAAATGTATTGGGCTAAGGCTGCAGTGGTTGTAGTGTCCTTCTGTTCACCTTTTGAACAGATTGTGAAGAGGCTGAATTTTTCAGTATGAGATATTACCTTGCGACACTGTTTTGGTGGAACAATAATTTGAAATACCTCTGGTATTCTGTAGAGATGATCCCCCCAAGTAACAATGACACTACGTGGTCGAGACTCTTAAAAAACATGATGTTTCCACATATATGGTTGGCCCAAAATAAAATCACAGACATAAAGAGGGGAAACATCACACAATCCCTCATCCTTGAAGGGATGGATGGCATAGGAAAAGAGACACTGCTGGCTGACACAGAGATCTTGTCCCTAATGAAGCCACCCAATGCTATATGGTTGGAGGTGTGGTGTTGTCGACAACCCCAATTGTTTGACGAACTCTGCTGAGATGAGGTTCTTCTGGCTTCCGCTATCAACAATGAAATGTAATGGGGTCCCCTTCACCCACATCTGTGAATGAAAGAGGCACTCCCCCTCTTCAGGATCTGTTGGTTCTTCTCGTTGAATTTTTGCGGTCATGAAAGTAGCAGTGGGATCTGTGTTGATGATCTGTCTTTTTCCATTAATTTCTGAATCAGATTCTAAATAAGGTTTTGAATCCTTGTCTTTGATCTCGGCCACCAATAACTGTTTTGAGCGACATTCATCGATGTTATGCCAGGGGATTTTGTGGAAGTCACATCACTTTCTAATGTCCTTCTTCGTCTTTCTATTTCCTTTCTTTTCCTTTGGCTTGGATTGGTTGTCAGAAGGTTGTTTGTTAGGGTCGTCTTTATCATGCTTTGGTTTTTTCATATTTGTAGACTCAAAATCCTATTTGTTCTAGTGGTTAAATTTCTCCTTGATTTTGATAGCATATCGGTAAGAAACTCCCAATGATGAGATGTAAAAAAACTCCATTTCAGTTTGGATGTACTTATGTAGAGCCCCATGGTATTTGAGAACCAAATGTCGCTCAGAATATTTTATACCCAACTTGGTGCACAAGGTATGGAAGATGTTGGTGAAATCTGACACTATTTGGACCCTCTCTTGATGTGGCATGGTCCATCTCATGTACTAGTCATCATAGTTACCAATAGGGTAATATTGTTCCTTGACCACTGATCTAGATTATTTTGAGAACGACATGAAGGAAGAAATATAACCGAGATATAACAATGAAATACAAAAAAGTATAGAAGAGAACACATAAATATAGTGAAAACCAACTTCTATTACTGAATAAGATAGAAAAACAATGTAGAACACAAACTGGAAAAATGGGGTATCGTATATCTAAAAAGAAAGAGATGTTGGCTATGCTTCATTAACAATAAGCTTTACATCACACTCCATTGAATGCTTAAAGGGCCTCCTTCACCTCAATTATATATGAGAGAGTGAGAGGAGAACAATTCCCATGATGTATGTGGGATAAATCAAACTAAGTTTATAAAATGACATAGGCATGTAAAATAATAGGACTTCCCGAGTGGTCACCCATCCCAGTACTACTCTAGCCTAAGTGTGCTTAACTGCAAAGTTCTAATGGGATCTGATGCATTAATGCTACATTGTAGGCATGTACATAATACCACTAGGAAATCATTAAATGATGCCTATAATTAACAAATGAAGATGACATTACATTCCATTCCCCATCAAAAGGGTGAATATCATGGTTTATCAAAACCACATGCTCAAAATGGTGATTCAATGGAAGAGGTGGATGGCCACTGAGATCCATATGGATCATTCCTCCCCCCTTAGGAAGCAATGGTCCCCATTGCGTCAATTTCCCTTGTGAGACAGGGATAATTCTGCTAAATTTGAAGCTTGGTGTGTTGCTTGCCTTGCTGAAGAAGCTATCCTGTTTAGCTTCTTGAAGGATGTCATGAACCTTTTGTTGGAGGGGTTGGGTCTATTCAACCAATATAGTTGCATGATCTAGCTGAGTGTGGGAGGACTTTGTCGATGAAGATGCAACATGAAGAGTATGAATGGTTATGTTATAACCTTGCTGGATTGGGCAGTGTGGAGGTACCCCCATAGGTGAAGCAAGAACATCTTGGTACTCATCTACGATCTTGTGGTTCTATTTTTATTGGATAGACAGGCCTTGGGATGAGGATGTAGTGGTTGTAGTGTCCTTATGTTCACCTTCTGATTGTGTTGTGAAGAGGCTAAAATTTGCAGTATGAGAGATTACTTTGTGGCATTTTTTTGGTGGGACAATAGTTGAAACTACCTCTGGTATCTGGTATAGCTGACCCCCTAGAGTAACAATGACAATATAGGTTTGAGATTCATAAATAACATGACCCCTCCACATATATGGTTGGCCTAATAGAACATCACAGACTTCCAGTGGGGCAACATCACACACTACCTCATCCTTGAAGGGCTTGATGTCGTAGGATAAGCGACACTGTTGGTTGACACGAAGATATTGACCTTGGCGAAGCCACCCGATGTTGTATGGTTGCAGGTGTGGTGTTTTTGGCAAATTCAACTGCTTTATAACCTCTACTGAGATGATGTTCTTTTCGCTTCCGCTATCAACAATAAAATGTAGTGGGGTCCCCTTCACCCACATCTGTGAATGGAAGAGTCACTCCCCCTCATCAGGATCCTCTTATGGTTGGATTGTCATAGTTGCGACAATGACAATGGGTTCTGTATCAATGATCTGTCTCCTTTTATTATTTTCTGAATCAGAGTCCAAGTCAGGGTTCGACACTTTTTCTTTGAGATCGACCACAAATGACTGTATTGAGCAACATTCATCAGTGTTGTGCCAAGAGATGTTGTGGAACTCACACCACTTTTTGGTGTCTTTCTTAGACTTCATGTTACCCTTCTTTGTCTGCATCTGGGAGCGACTCTCTTGAGATTGACCTTACTTGCTCCATCCATGCTTCTCCCACTTACTCTGTTGCTTGAATTTCTGCTCAATTTTGACTGCATATCGATAGTAGCTCTCAGTGAGGAGATGTCCAAGAAATCCATCTATGTTTGTATGTACCTGTGTAGACCACTACAGTATCTCAAAACCAGGTGCCGCTCGAAGTCTTTGATACCCAGCTTTGAGTGCAAGGTATGAAAGATGTTGGTGTACTCCGACACCGTCTGGTCTCTTTTCTGACGTAGAGTTGTCCATCTCATGTATTGGTCATCATAGTTTCTAACAGGGTAGAACTCCTCATTTAGGGCATCTACAAAGGCCTCCCAAGTGGGTTCTCTCCCAAATAGTGTAGATTCATTCGTTTTGTACCTCTTCCAGTAACCTTGCCACCAATATCTGACATGGGGAAGGGATTTAAGGAGTGCCAAGGTGATTTTTTCACTGTCGATCTTTTTTTGGATAGAGTAATAACCTTCTAGTAGATTCAACCATTTTTCTAGAGCATCTGCATCTATCTGGCCTTCAAATAAGGGGATATCAAAATTGACTTGTACCTTGAAGTGTGTCACACTTGCAAAATGGTTGCTTGTCGAAGATGTCTCTGTTGCTGCCATCGGTAGTCTTCGAAGGATCTGAGCAAATTTGTCCATCATCTCGTTCCTTTGTCGCATGAGGGATTCCTCAAGAAACATCTTGAAAGGATATCTTTCTCTGTCATCTCTCTTTTATTCCCCCATGGGAGGTCACTTTGGCTAGCGAGAGTGGTTTTCCTCAAGCGAAACTAGCTCGAGACCCAAATCTCTATACGCTGACCTCGTCGGGGACCTGCTATGAGAAATGACAAAGAACAGATTGCTTTGATACCACTGATCCAGATTATTTTGAGAACGACATGAAGGCAAAAATATAACTGAGATATAACAATGAAATACACAAAAATATAGAAGAGAACATAGAAATACAGTGAAACCCAACTTCTATTACTGAATAAGATAGAAAAAACACTCTAGAACACAAACTGGAAAAACAGGGTAGCTTATCTCTAAAAAGAAAGAGATGTTGGCTACGCTTCATTCATAAGAATATTTGCATCACACTCCATTGCATGCTTAAAGGGCCTCCTTCACCTCAATTATATATGAGAGAGTGAGAGGAGAACAATTCCCATGATGCATGTGGAATAAATCGGACAAAGTTTATAAAATTCCATAGGCATGTAAAATAATAGGACTTCCCAGGTGGTCACCCATCCCAGTACTACTCTAGCCTGAGCACGCTTAATTGTGGAGTTCTAATGGGATCTAATGCATTAATGCTATGCTACAGGCATGTACATAAGACCACTAGGAAATCATTAAATGATGAATGTAATTAACAAATGAATATGACATTACATTCCATTCCCCATCAAAAGAGTGAATATCATGGTTTATATTCAAAACCACATGCTCAAAATGGCGATTCAATGGAAGAGGTGGGTGGACACTAAGATCCATCTAGATCAACCACATCAACAAAAAAATCCTAAGTGGGATCGACCCCATATATTCTAGACTCCTCTGTGGAAATTTTCTCCTATTAAGTTTCCCACCAATGTTTGACATGGGGGAGAGCCTTAAGGAGTATGAAGGCGATATTTTCCATATTAGAGAAATTGTGAACAGAGAAATAACCTTATAGTAGATTTAACCAATTTTCTAAGGCATCCACATTTATCTGTCCTTCAAATACGAGAATATAAAAATTAAATTGTACCTTGAAAGGTGAGGTGCCTCCAAAGTGGCCACTTTATGAAGATGCACATGTTGTTATTGGAAAGCATTGAAGGATGTGGGAAAAATTCTCCATCATTTCGTCCCTCTATCACGTGAGAGCTTTCTCAAGCAACAGATTAATAGAATCATCTGCTATGTCATTTTTATTTTCTTCCTCCATGGAGGGTTTATTGGGAGTGCAAGAGGGATTGTCCTCAAGAGAGACAAGCTCGAGACCCAACTTGTTATACTCGGATCTCATCGGGGACATGCATTGGAAAATGATCAAGAGTAATGTGCTCTGATACCACTGATCTAGATGATTTTCGTCATGAAATGAGAGCATAGATATAATAAAGAAATGTATAGAGATATATTGGATATCCAATAATATAACAAAGATATATCAGATATATACAATAAACACAGAGATACAATAGTACACAATTTCTATTAATGAGCGAAATGTACAAGACTGTAGAAATACAGAGTGAAAGACTCGCTAGAATGGTGGCAACTTATCTCTGAGAAGAGATGTGATGGATACTCACATTCACAAGAATATGATTGTTACAATGAGGCTCCAAGGCCTTTTTAACATAAATAAAATCCAAAACCCTAACCCCGGAAGATGAAAAGCCAACAGTTTTTTGGACCCCATTTTGGGTAGTTTGGTGTACCAACTTCATGGGGGCGTAACTTTGGCATACGATCTCCATTTTGGGCACACAATAGCTATTTGGAAATGTATCGAAAAGGATATTCATTTTGGGGGCTCAATCAAAGAATTTGGATATTATTGAGGTGCTTGATCTCGAAAAAACTTCAATTAAGCCCTCAAAATGGCCCTGGAAGTTTAGAAACTGAAAACCTGCTAAAAATAGTAAGTTTCCAAAAGACTATTTTGTGTTAGTTGGAATAGGTGGGTGGCCACCGATATTGACCTGGATCAAACGGTCTCAAACACATCCATACATATCACATGGCATGAGAAAGACTCACACAGCATTGCAGACTAGTCTATAGGTAACATCACTATAGCCATATAGGCTATCTCATGATCACCCAGATCATATCAAGAGCATCACCATCATAGTCATACAATAGTAGTCTAGTTTGAAATCACCTCAAACACTACTAGTTGGCACTCCAATCTAGAAAACACCTCCAACACAACTGGTTGGCCCTTCAACTAGTAACCTTCGACACTACTGATCGACACTCTAACTGGGAAACAACTCTAACACTATTGGTCGACCCTCCAACTAGTAACCTTTGATGTTGTTGTTCGACACTCTAGCCAAGAATCACCTCCAACCACATAGGTTGGTCCTCTAGTTGGTAACCCTCAGATGTTATTGGTCAACACTCCAACTAGTTTGCACATCAATGTAACATGCGTAACATACTATTTCACTGGAGTAGCAATATATCAACGTACCAGACTATTTCACTGGGGTAGCTATGCATACCAAACTATTTCATTGGAGTAGAAATATCTTGATGTACTAGACTATTTTACTTTAGTATCCATGTGCACCAGACTATTTCAATGGAGTAGAAATATCTTGGTGTACCAGACTATTTCATTGGAGTAGACATGCATACTAGACTATTTCACTAGAGTAGCCATGCATACCAGACTATTTCACTAGAGTAGAAATATCTCAACGTACTAGACTATTTCACTGGAGTAGAAATATCTCAACGTACCAGACTATTTCACTGGAGTAGCTATGCGTACTAGACTATTTCACTAGAGTAGCCATGCATACCAAACTATTTCACTGGAGTACCCATGTGTACCAGACTATTTCACTAGAGTAGCAATATCTCAATGTACCATACTATTTCACTGGAGTAGCCATGCATACCAAAATATTTCACTAGAGTAGAAATATCTCAGCGTACTAGACTATTTCACTGGAGTAGCCATGTGTACTAGACTATTTCACTGGAGTAGAAATATCTCAGCGTACTAGACTATTTCATTGGAGTATCTATGTGTACCAGACTAATTCAATGGAGTAGAAATATCTCGACGTACCAGACTATTTCACTAGAGTAGCCATGCATACTAAAATTTTCACTGGCGTAGCAATATCTCGGTGTACAGACTATTTCACTAGAGTAGCCATGCATACCAAACTATTTCACTAGAGCAGAAACATACTGGAGATTCACTGCTCCCTTTTGTACCATGTCTCGGATATAATGGTACTTGATCTCGATATGCTTGGACTTGTCATGAAACACTGGGTTCTCTGTTAGCTTTATGCAACTTTGGTTGTCACAAAAGTTGAAATTCTCCTCTAACTCGAGATCAAACATCCCTACAAGTAACTTTCAAAGCCACACTGCTTCGATACATGTTGGACACCCTGATATGTACTCTACCTCAGTCGTATTGAGTGCCACACAGGTCTGCTTTCTGCTAAACCATGAGATCATAGTAGATCCCAAACTGAAGCAAGATCCAGATGTACTCTTCTGGTCCATGACACTACTGGCCCAATCTGCATCAGCATAGCCTTGCAGTATTATCTCACAATCCAAAACATATTTGAGACCATAATCAACTGTACCCCTTAGGTACCTCATCACATGTTTTGATGTAACTAGGTGAACACATCTTGACTCAACCATATACTGACTAAAGGTGTTCATTGAAAAACATATATTTGGACTTGTGTTCGTTAAGTACACCAAATAACCTATTATCCATCTATACATGGTGGCATCTACTGTCTCTGAAGTTGTATCACTTAGTAACTTCAAATTCCTCACCATAGGTGTAGGCATAGATTTGCACTCCAAGATTCTAAATCTCTTCAGAATCTATACAACATACTTTCCTTGACTAAGGAAAATATCCTTCGGTCTCTTCCATACCTCTAGACCCAAAAATTAATGCATCATACGCAGGTATTTCATCTCGAACCTTGTAGTAAGTTTCCTCTTACACTTTGCGATGAGCTTCTCGTCCCCACATACAATAGTAGTATCATTGGTCTACCATCTTCAACCTTATAGTAAAGGTTGGAATTTGATTTACTCTTAGTAAAGCCAAATCTCATCAGGAAACTATCAATCATGTCGTACCATGTCCTGGGTTCTTTCTTTAATCTATATAAGGATTTCTTCAATATGCACACATGTGTCTGAATGTCATGTGTCTCGAAATATTTTGGTTTCTCCACATACACTTCCTCTTTTACTACACCATTTAGAAAATTTGTCTTCACATCCATCTAGTGTATCTTCCACTTCATTACTGCAGCTATCACAAGTATATCTCTAATTTAAGTGTATCTCACCACATGAGAAAATGTCCCCTCATAATCTATTCCTTCTTTCTAGGAGAAACCACATGCCACAAACCTTTCCTTGTACTTCTCGACACTTCCATCTACTGAATTATTCGTCTCGTAAATCCACTTGGAACTTACCATTGTCTTCTCTTTTGGTCTCAAAACCACAACAAAAACCATATCCTAGTCCTTCTAACTGGCTTCTTACTCTGTCAATGTAGAAAATTCTACTGAAAAAAGGGAATCCTGCTAGGAGATCTCACATCTCCTAGAAATATCTAAAGCTAAGATATAGCCTCCTCAACCCATGGCATATATTTGTCATCCCTGGGAGACGTATCTCCCTTCCATTTGAATCTGAGGAGGAATACTTTCTAAATGAAATTCTCTAAGTCACTAACTCTCTATGAGATTAGGATCACTATGAAGCTATGTAATCTTTAGAGCCATCTTCTCCCTTTGTATGTGATGATCTCCTCTGAAGTCTAATCTCCTATGATCGGTCTAGGGGAGGATGCTAATCCCTATTGGATCATGAGGGATTAATCCCTATGAACTATATCTCCTTCTGAGTTGGTACTTGGTGGACCTTCTAGAATCACCACTGGTGGAGCCATCTGATGCTCATGATATGGCTAATCAATTCTATATATCTTTGCATCCTGCAAAGTGTCATGTGACCATGCTAGTCTCTTCCTGGTTACTGCAATGATTCTGGGTAGTCCCTTCTGGATCTACTAAATCTTCTTGATGATCTGAAGAGTGATCAAGTGCACCAGAGGTATCTATTTGATCATCTTTGGAGCCTTCTGCTCCTTACAATCAATATCCATATGAGATACTCTATATCTCATAAAAGTACCCTTCTTACTATAAGGTTTTAACTTCATCCTCTTTTTCTTCGGTATATGGATGTATACGGTTGTGTATACAAATTCTTATTTGGATAGTTTTCTCCATGTCTCAAACTAGAGACCATCTAATATGTTTCCTCTTGCAACCCTCACTATAGCTCCCTTTAGAGTTATCACCCGTGACACTCTTCTAGTGTTGTGACCAATCATTCCTCCATGATAACCTTCCCGAAACAAGAAACAAGAAAAAACAATTTCTCCATGGAATTTACAAGATAACCTTCCCGATACAAGAGAAACATGAGAAAACATATTTCCAATATAATATCATTTTCATAAGAACATATCTATGTTAACAAGAATAGAAGACAATTTCATGGTAATCATCATAAAATTATGAAGGAGACCTCCCTGGAAGCAAAACAAGAGATATATCCTAGAGGAGATGTTAGTTCATCTTGCAAACAAATACAATAATCATTTATATCAATAATACTCACATGCTACCAAGTATTCATTGTACCTAGAAGTAATAGAACCTTTCAAATATTGTTGTCACAACTATGGTGTTTACTTGTAATATAGAAATTATCAAACTTGATATGTGCAGATTGGAAACTTATCAATTTAATTAATCAAACCTAGGAACTGGAGTCTTATATTCAAAAATGAGTGTTGTTTCTTTCCCTCCGAGTCTCCTTTACTCAAGATGACAAGTATTCTCTCCAACCTGTACCCTGTACTAAGACAATATGCTTTCTTGACAAAAAATTGAGTTAGAGAATATTATGCAATTAAACCCTACAATCTCAACCTCAATCAATCTAATACTTTGACTAAGGTCAACTTATAAATTTAACTTTGACCATAAATAATCATAACTTTAATAGATCAAAATGCAACCTATATGTTCATAAGATCACAATAATTCCATAACATCTAGAGGCATACCAAAACAATCAAACTTGGAGTGCATTGTTCCTCTGAATGTGTTGGATCTGATATCCCTCTAGATCTATGATTTTTTCTTGGACAAAAGATCCCTTCTCCTGCAAACACCCTTAAGATAATGATACAATTTAAACATATACAAGTACATACCTCTAAAATTGTAGCACCGTCCAACTTGTGTTCTAATCTTAAGGTTTGTGCACCTGGCAATTGGAACTACAAATGGCATGAAGCAACTGACACTACAACTGCAACTGCAACTGGCACTGCAGTTGCAACTGCAATTGGCACTGCAACTGTAACTGACACTGCAAACCTAGGGTTTTTTTGAGGAAACCCTAATTTTTTATTTCATAATTTTAGAGATCTGATATGGGGAAAATATGTGCCCTACTTAGGAGACCTTCTTGATGAGTTCAGTAAGTGCTCAACAAGATTGACAATGGGGGAAACTGAGGATCTTCCTTCCATTTTTTATATTGTTACAAAGGAAACCAACTCTGATCCCATGTTAAAATTTTGGCATTCTCATTTAACCATAGACAATATCACACTATTGTCACCCAACCATAGGCACAAATGCCACCCCCGAGCACTTTAACCTTTACTTAGAATAATTTTGGAAAGCCTACTCCAGAACCAACAGATAAACCATAGCCACAATACTGTTGCAACAACAACACAATAACCATACAAATACAACGTACCTTATACCAAGAGAAGCACAAGAGAGATATCAGAAAGGCTGTTGCACTATTCCTCCAGACTAGCGGCCTCTCTAGCTGCAACTGATGCTCTCCAAACTTGTGCCCTAGATGCCACTGCAGTTCCTCCTTAGACTTGTGTACTGGTTGAGTGAGTGTCTCCAAATGAGCTAGGTACCTACCTATTTATACTGTCCTATCGAGTTGACTTGGGCCGACTTCTCCTTTTGGATGCATCTATTACTTTATTATTATTTCTCTTGAGCTAACTTTTCTGTTAGGGTTTTCTAACATCTTTTTAGCGGTTCTCTTGCTTCCAAAATATTCTATTCTAAGTCAAAGGTTACACATGGAGGTTAATACCTCCTACAGCTACCAAAACATCAACATATTCAACTTCTGTTTTCAACAAGGATACTACTTCTTGTCTCTTACTCATCCAACTGATTACTCTAGAAAAAATTCTAAACACATATCCATTGGTCGAAATTCTTCGATCAAGATATCCAACCCTTTTAGTTTCAAAAAATATATGTACATTCACTTCCATTTAAGTTTCATGTTTCCCCCAGTAACATACTGCACACTCTGTTGTGCCACGAAAATACTTGAACACTCTATTGATAGAAATCCAATGCTCTTTCCCAGGTGTTGACATGTACCCGCTCAATACTCCCATTGCATGAGAAATATATGATTGATTTCATACCATTTCATACATTAGACTGCCAAAAAAACTAGCATAGGGAACATGTGCCATGTACTATATTTCTTCCTGTGTCTTTGAACAATATTCAACAACTAGTCTTACTCCTACAAAAATAGTACCTTGATTGGTGATCCGAATTATATTCGGCATGGAATGAGAGCGGAGATATAATAAAGAAATGTACAGAGATATCTCAGATATCCAATAATATAACCAAAATGTATCATATATGAAACCATAAACACAGAGATACAATAATACACAATTTTCTATTAATGAGCAAAAATGTACAAAGACTATAAAAATACAGAGTGAAAGACTTGCGAGAATGGTGGTAGCTTATCTCTGAGAAGAGATGTGTCCGATACTCGCATTTGAAAGAAGATGATTTTACAATGAGGATCCAACGACATTTTTATCATAAATAAAATCCAAAACCCTAACCTCAGAAGATGAAAAGCCAACAGTTTTGTGGACCCTGTTTTGGGTAGTTTGGTGTATCAACTTCCCGGGGGCGTAACTTTGACATATGATCTATGTTTAGGGTGAACGCTAGCTCGTTGGAAAGGTATCGTTGAGGAGATTCATTTAGGGGGATAAATCATATCCTTTGGCTATCATTGAGAACCTCGATCCTGAAAAACCTTCATTTAGGCCCTCAAAATGGCCTCGGAAGTTAAAAACTTCTAAAAATAGTAAATTACCAAAATTGCCAGAAAACTATTTTGAGCCAGTTGGAAAAGGTGGGTGGCCACTAATATCCACCCAGATCAATCCTACCTCCTTAATAATAAATGGTATCCATTGCGTTGAGTTCCCAGAGGAGAGGGAAAAGCATTTGCTGAATCTGCATCTTGATGAGTTGCTTGCCTTGTTGGAGAAGTTTCACTGCTTATCTTGTTGAGGGTTTTCAGGAACATGTGGCTAGAAGGGTTGGAAATTATTAACCAATATGGATACATGAGATGCATGTGTGCAGAAGGAATCTTACACTTTGCTTCAATATTTTTGACCTGCTTCTGTTGGATAGAAGGTGCTTGGACTGAGGTTGCAGTGGTGTTCTTCTGTTCACGCTTTGAGCAAACTATGAAGAATCTGAATTTTGTAGTATGAGATACTACCTTGCAACACTTTTTAGGTGGGACAATGGTTGGAATTAACTCTGGTATTCTATAGAGATGATCCCCCAAAGTAACAATGACACTATAGGGTTGAGACTCATAAACAAAATGGTGCTTCCACATATATGGCTAGCCCAAGAGAACATCAAAAACATCTAGTGGGGAAACATCACATAATACCTCATCCTTGAAGTGTTGGATGTCGTATGATAATCGACATTGTTGGATGACATGAATATCTCATCCCTAGCGAAGCCACCCAATGTTGTATGGCTGCAGGTGTGGTGTTGTCGACAATCCCAACTGTTTGATGACCTCTGCTGAGATGAGTTTTTTTTTGGCTTCCGCTATCAACAATAAAATGCAGCGGGGTCCATTTCACCCACATCTGTGAATGAAAAAGGTGCTCCCCCTCTTCAATATCTGTTGGTTCTTTTGGTTAAATTTCTACAGTCGCGACAATAGTAGTGGGGTCTGCGTCGATGATCTGTCTTTTACCAGTATTTTCATAATCAGATTGTGAATCAAGGTTTAGCTCCTTGTATTTGATCTTGCCACCAATGATTGCTTTGAGTGACATTCATCCATGTTGTGCCAGGGGATTTTGTGGAAATCAAACAATTTTCTGGTGTCCTTCTTCGTCTTCCATTGACCCTTCTTTTCCTGTGGCTTAGAATGGTTTTTAGGAAGCTTCCTGTTAGGTCCGTATTTATCATACTTTGGTTGTTGTGGATTTGCAGACCCGAACTCCCGTTTGTTCTGGTGCTTAAATTTCTTCTTGATTTTAACAACATATCGATAAGAAACATCGAGTGATGAGATGTCCAACAAATCCATTTAAGTTTGGATGTATCTATGTAGATCCCCATGATATTTCAGAACCAAATATTGTTCGGAGTCTTTGATACTCAAATTGGTGCGCAAGGTATGGAAGGTATTGGTGAACTCCATAACTACTTGGCCCCTCTCTTGCCGCAGTGTGGTCCATATTATATACTGCTTCTCATAGTTGCCAACAGGGTAATATTGTTCCTTTACTGTGTCCACAAAAAAATCCCAAGTGGGATCAACCGCATATATTCTAGACTCTTCTTTGGAACTTTTCTCCCAGTAAGTTTCCCACCAATGTTTGACATGGGGGAGAGCTTTAAGGAGTGCGAAGGTGATATTTTCCCTGTCTAAAAAATGGTGAATAGAGAAATAACCTTCTAACAGATTTAACCATTTGTCTAGGAATCCACATCTATATGACCTTCAAATACGAGAATATCAAAATTAACATGTACCTTGAAAGGAGAGGTTCTTCGAAAGTGGTTGTTTTATGAATATGCACCTGTTGCTATTAGCAGGCATTGAAGGATGTGGGAAAAGTTCTCCATCATTTCATCCCTCTGTCGTGTGAGAGCTTTCTCAAGCAATAGATTGATAGAATCATGTGCTCTGTCATTTTCCTTCTCTTCCACCATGGAGGGTTTATTGGGCGTGTGAGAGAGATTTTATTCAAGAGAGACAAGATCTAGACCCAACTTGCTATACTAGTACCTCGTCGGGGACATGGACTAAAAAAATGATCAAGAGCAGCCTGCTCTGATACCACTGATCTAGATTATTTTCGGCACGAAATGAGAGTGGAGATATAATAAATAAATGTACAGAGATATCTAGGATATCCAATAATATAACATAAATGTATTAGAGATGAAACCATAAACACAGAGATACAATAATACACAATTTTCTATTAATGAGCAAAAATCTACAAACACTGTAAAAATAGAGAGTGAAAGTCTCGCTAGAATGGTGGAAGCTTATCTCTGAGAAGAGATGTGTCCGCTACTCGCATTCACAAGGAGATGATTTTACAATGAGGCTCCAAAGGCCTTTTTATAATAAATAAAATCCAAAACCCTAACCCTGGAAGATGAAAATCCAACGATTTTGTGGACCCCGTTTTGGGTAGTTTGGTGTATCAAATTCCCGGGGGCGTAACTTTGGCATATGATTTATGTTTGGCACACACAATAGCTCGTTGGAAATGTATCGTCGAGGAGATTAATTTAGGGGGGATCAATCATAGCCTTTGGATATTATGATAGCCTTGATCCTGAAAAGCCTTCATTTAGGCCCTCAAAATGGCCTCGGAAGTTAAAAACTGCTAAAAATAGTAAATTACCAAAATTGCTGGAAAACTGTTTTGAGCCAGTTGGAAAAGGTGGGTGGCCACCGATATCCACCTGGATCAACCGGTTTGCACTCCTGGAAGTTGAATTTTTTTAATATTGTTTCAATGTACTTCCTATGATTTAACCAAAATTTTCTAACTATCTGATCTCTATTAATATCCATTCCTAGAATGAAGTTAGCAACACCGAAATCCTTCATGTTGAACTTGGTGGATAGATGCATCTTCACCTCCTTTATAACATCCACATTGTTTCCAACCAACAACATGTCATTGGCATACACCACTACATAGATGAAACAACCACCTTCTTTTTTGGAATACACACAATGATCAACCTTTATTTTCACAAATCCCAATCCAAGGATGTAAGTTTATAAATTTTGGTACCTCATCCTTGGTGATTACTTTAGATTGCAAAGGGACCTCTTCAACTTTCACACTAGCTCTTTCTTACCTTTTACTACAAATCCTTCTGGATGTTTCATGTATATTTATTCTTCCAGGTCCTCATGTAGGATCACTATATTTACATCCATTTTGATCTATTTCAATATCAAATGCTCCCGATAAAGACATTATTACTATAATGGAAGTTAATTTTGCAACAGGAGATAAAATATCACCGAAGTCGACTCCCTTGACTTGGGAATATGCTTTTGCTACCAATTGAGCTTTGTACTTCTCGACTTGACCTATTTCATTCAAATTCTTCTTCAACACCCACTTTATACCAAAGGGTTTCCTTCCATTAGGTAGCTTGACCAAATCCCATGTCCAATTCTTATGAAATGATTTCATTTCCTCAACCATGGCCTCCTTCCAGAGTCTACCCTCTATTGAGTTCAATGCCTCCCTAAGTGACTTAGGCTCATCATCAGTGGTAGCTAACACAAATGCATGATGGGAATAATTTGGACTATAGATTTTATCTTTTTTCCTTACTTGTCCATACCTCCTTACAATTGGAGTCTATAGTTCCACATATTCATCTAATTTAGTCGACTGATCTAAATCATGTTTATTGTTCCTTGGTTGAAACACCAGTTTATTTAGTTCTTTCTCCACTGGAGCCTCTTCAATTATGGAAGTACTTCCAACTTCATTGAATATCACATCTCGAATATAAAATATTTTCCTCATCATCGGATCCCACAACTTATATAATTTTATTCCATCCTTGTAATCTATGAAAATACACTTGATTGCCTTATTTTCCAACTTGTTCCTCTTTTCCTTGGGAACATGAACAAATGCATCACAACCAAAAACATGAAGAGAGAATTCTTCTTACCAAACCATACCTCATGTGTAGTCACGTCGACTAGCACTGATGAAGGAGATATATTTACCAGATAATGGATAGTGTAGACTACATATACCTAGAATTCTTGTGCTATCTCAACACCATTGAGCATGCTCCATGCCTTTTCCACCAACGTCTTATTCATTCTTTCAACAACTCCATTCTGCTAATGGGTATATGGAGTGGTATTTTGGCATGCTATACCACATTACTTGCAGAACTATTCAAACTCCTTACCACATAATTCACCTCCATTGTTAGTTCTCAACACCTTGATCTTCTTATCTGTCTAGTTTTCCATAAGAGATTTAAACACTTTGAACTTATCGAAAACCTCATATTTCTTTCCTAGGAAATACAACCGTGTCTTCCTGGAGAAATCATCTATGAAGGAGACATAATAAATATATACTCCTAGTGATGGAACCAGTATAGGCCCAAACACGTCACTATGTATCAATTCCATAATCCCTTTTCCCCTTGTAGCTCCAAATGAGAATCTCACACAATCCTATTTTCCATAAATTCAATGTTCATAGAAATTGAATTCCAAAGAACAATAGGGGAAACCATCGACCATACCTTTGTTGTGCATAGATTGAAGACCTTTTTCCTTAATATGTCCCATCCTCTAGTGCCATAACATGGTCTGGTTGATTTGACAAGGAACAATCAATTCGGTCTTAGGAACAACTGTCCTGTTGCATCCAGTCAAGTTGAAACTCCCCAACAACTTGTATATTTTTTGAGTCTGATCTCCTCTCATCAATATGATCGCTCCTTGGTCCATTTTACATGAATCCTTCTCAAACATAGTGTGCAGACTTGCATCACTCATTTTGATGACATATATTATATTTCTTGTTAAACCTAGAATATGTAGCACACCTATACGGGTTCTACTCCTCCCATCCTTCAACATGAGTAAGACTCTACCTCATCCAATAAACTTGGTTATAAAATTGTCTCCCAATAATACATCTTCTCCTTCATACTTATCATATTCACAGAACTGTTCCCTATGAGGTGTCATATGAAAGGATGCACCTGAGTTGATCAACCAAACATCATGATATGACTGTGTATTGGTCAATTCCAAATACGTGTCTCCTCCTTTGTTTGGAGAAGTATATATTCCAATCGAATACTTCTCATCATATCCCATACTTTTCTCAGTCTCTTTCGACTTGCATTCCCTTTTGTAATGCCCATCTTTACTGCACTTCCAACATTTTCTCATCGACTGAAGGGTATTTAGATCTACCCTTCGACTTAGTCTTTTTATCAAAGAATTTACCTTTTCCTCTTTCAACTTGTCGACCTCTCACCATCAAGGCATCCTTGGTCGATCCTTCCATGTTTTTCTTTCTCATTTCCTTTGAAAACAAAGATGCAATTGTATCTTGAAGTGTTAATGTGGTTGAATTACTCCCAATAGCGATGGCTAAGATATCCCATGAATTTGACAAATAACAAATCAACATGATACATTTCTCCTCCTTAGTGATTTTATATTGATAGACAATAGATGACTTATCACATTATTGAATACATTCAGGTGATTTGTTACTAAGTTACCATCACTCAACCTTAAGAGGTACAATTTATTCTAAAGAAACAACTTGTTTACCAACGATTTCGACTAGTACAAGTTCCCCATATTATCCCACAATTTCTTTACATTGTCTTCACCTGAGACATTTAGTATTAATGAATATGCAAGATAAATTTGAATCACACTTCTTTCCTTCCTTTCAATTTTCTCCGATTCTTCCTTCAACATTTCTATCATAATTGTTTCAGGATCCACACCGACCCAATGTTCTCTATCTACAAGAAGATCTTCCATTTTAACCTTCCACAACTCAAAATTATGGACATTAAAATTCTCAATCTCAATCCCATAACTTCTCACCATTATTTCGATCACAAATCGCTTCCTTATAGCTCCCAATGGACCTAGGTTTTTCACAGATCCAAGAACGAGTTGAACCCTCAATAAAAAATGAATCCTCCTGAAGAAAATATCTACTCTTATTCAGATATGCTCATATACAAGATTTTCTCAACCTTGCTTTGACACCAAATGTTGGGAAACTAAACTTACCAGGAGAGAAAATACATAATTAAAACATAAAGTAAAACCATGGCAATCACATACAATACACATAGATTTACCTTGGAAACGCTTAACCAAGAAAACCAAAAATGCTTGAGATACTCTTGCTCTTATGTTGTCTTATTCATTCACCAAATAAATAGTTACATGACTAACCTTGTTCCACACCTAAGACCAATTCATCATCCTAATCCCTTTCTTTATTACAAGAACAACTCTACATCTATTTGGCTTCCTCTTCATGACTAACACACTCTCTCTTACCAAGAGTTTAGATAGTATTACATAATGATATATTTATAGGAATATTATACATGTAAAACCCTAATTCATAGTGCCCAAAATGGTTACAGATCCATGAATATGATTGGTTTCAATCCCGTAATTCTCAATATTTTGTCACTGGTTTCGACCACCAATTGAATACGATTTAGCTATGAATCGACCATCTAATAAACCACCTTTCAATCTCCATTTAGTTAACCTTTCGAACTACATTCGACTAAATGTTCGACCTCTAGATGGATAACCTGTTGACCTCCACTCGACTAATCTTTCGACCATCGACTTGACTTAACCGTTCATTCGATTAATCACCCAGTCAAACATCCTCAACTAGCCAGTCAGTTGTCTAAGTTTCCACTGCAAAGCATATAACATCCCAACATCAAGAAACATCCACAAATTGGGCATTCTTGTATCCTCGTGAATATAAATGGACTAGTCTCCTATTAATGAATAAGGATCTAATTAAGGATATAACCCACTAATCCCAAACCCCTAACCACTAAACCAATAACCCACTAACTACTAACCAATATCCCACTAAATTACTAACCCACTAATGTACCAACACCCCAAATCCTAACTCACTTACCACTAACCCATAACCCACTAGTTGATTAGCCCCTAATCCACCAACCACTAACTAGACAATGATAATTCATTAATTTGTAACCATTAATCATTAAAAGACTAACCTACTAACCCTTAACCCATTAACCATTAATCCATTTCTAGTTTAACCTTTAAAATCTAACCATTAACCCACTAACAAATTAACCCCTAACAAATCCATCACCTCATTAATTAATAACCTATTAACCCAAAAACATTAACATCTTACCACTAAACACTAACCCACCAACTCGCTAACCACAAACTCTTAACCCATTAGCCCCTTCCCTAGTACCACTAACCCACTAATCCCCAAATTGAAACCACTAATTCCCTAAACCCTACACATTTAACCCTTAAATACTAAATAATAACCTACTAACCACTAACAATGTACATAAGATGTAGACATGTAATACACTTCCTAAATAGATAATAGATATGAGTAACATAATAACTCATAAAATAGGAGAACCTCCTTCAAATAGAGCTAATACATTTACATATACAACTCATATGTTCCTCTCCTAATAATAACTATATTGAATTCTATATTTACCTATTCTCACTGATTACACATGTGGGCCCTTTATTAAGTTGACTCCTATTACAAATACATTTACCCCACTTTATATACATTTGGATTTAACCCACTAACCACTAACCCATACTCCCCAACCAATTAATCCACTAAACCACTACCCTATAATCCACTAAATACTAGATAAAAACCCTAACCCCATTGGCCCATAACCCATTAACTCACTAACCTCTTAACCATTGTATCCTCTCTCCACCATTCACTATCCATTGGAACCTAACTCACTAACCTAAAATCATTAACCGATAAGAACATAATCCATAACTCCTCATCACCAACCCATAACCCACTAACAAATAACCTCTAACCAATGACCCACTATCTTTGAACCACTAACCTCTAACACACAAACCCACTAATCATTAACCTTTTACTTGTACAACCCCTAATCCCTAACCCTTGACCACTAACTTGATAATCACCAACCCACCAACCAATTAAACTTTAACAACTAACCCAATAACCTCAAACATTACACATTATATTGAATTACACATTATCCCTATTGTTTTGCTATTATATATATAACAACTATTATTATTATTATTATTATTGCTGGGGAAATCGACAACTCACGGTTCTCGTAATTGCATGACATGGAGTCGATACTTGAAGGCTACCACTATAACCCTAGGTGCATCCACGCAACCTACATGAATGGTGCACAGGTTAGTCGGGGTGAGAATCGAACTTGAGACCTCCTTTACAAATTTCCTTCCATATACACGACACTTTCCAATCGGTCTACACCCCTGAGGGCTTATTATTATTGTATATTAATTAGGAGTTGTATTATTATTAATATACCTATTACTTTGTATTATCAATAATTATTATAATTTTTATAACAACCAAAATAGTTGTAGTCTAAACCTTTTACGTTTTGACTACTTTTAGATGATATTATCTAGTCAATTTTCCCCAAATCTGGTGATAAATTGTTGGATCTGTAGATTCGAGTGGTTAAGTCTATATAATATAGTGCCCCGGGGTTTTTTTAGGACATTGAATCCATTTATGCATTCAAAAATGCAATTAAAAAAACAAAAAAGTGTGAATTTTTCCAGATTTATATCATCGGATGCAGGTGAAAAATGCCAAAACCTATAACATTTAGAAAACATCACCATAGTTTATCAAAATTTTCATGTCCAAACCTAATCAACTTAAAAAGGCTCAGAACCTTGTAAAAACTATAACAATATCCCAAGGATAGTAAAATTAACAAAAATAAACCCCAAAACAACATAACTACAAATAATGACAACATAGGATGACCACAAAAGGAAACAACAAATACTTATCAATCTTGGCCTGAAGGGCTTGGAGGCCTGGGTGATTGCATATAAGGGGTATCTTAGTTGATTTCTTGTTCAACATATTCATCTCTAATGACTGGATTTTAGGAGGTTCCCTGATATTTTTGGGCACAATCCTTGTCATCATCCTGCTCATCTGTCGCTTCAATTTTGATGCCAAAGACTAATATGCAAACCACCTTAAACTTGGCCTCAAACAACATAAAGCTATCTAGTAATTCCTTGTGTTGAGCTCCATGCTCCTATATCACCTGGGAAATGAGGGACTTATTGAGCTAGTAGTGCTTTTTAGTTTTGAATACCTTGGTGTCTCTTCTTCATGAGAACCCGGAGTTAGAGAAACACCCCTCAAAGTCTTTCTTAACTTACTCATTTTCCACCTGTTTCCACTTCTCCAAGAAAATTTATTCCAATGTTTCAACCTTCTCTTTCATCTTAGTCAAGAACATGGTGTGGATGGTATTCTTATCTCTCTTTTCCACCCTTTTAGCTCTGGTCATGGGGAGTGTTTCAACTGCACCAGGAGCACGTTAAGCGACATTTCTATGCCTTCTCCTTTATCCCCTTGAGTTGGATTCAAGAGCCTCCACATCTAGAGGATATGCCATGTCATTTGAAGGATTTAAGACTAGGTGTGTGGAGGACCATAGTATAAATAATAGGGAGAATGAACCACTACCACCGTTGAAGAATTCCACCAAGGTTGAGAATTGGAGACCACAAAGGTCCAAAGTTGAACCTTTGTTCCTAGGGACCAACAACCAATGTGGACACATGGAGAACCAATCGGCCAACCAAACTATGAAGCTAGTTTGAATTGAAACCTTAGAATTTCCTCCATAGGTGTTTGTATCCCCCTGGCCTATTTTGGTCTAGTTTCCCAGTGTGGTAAAGTAGAGGAATATTGCGTTAGATGACAAGCATGAAAAAATCAATATAAGGATTGAAGAACAAGATTACTACATCTTGAATTGAAGAAAGTCATAGATAACATCCAAAAAAAAAGACATTGAATTTCCCCACACAAACTAGACAACCTAACCCAAGCTCCTGCTAAGACTGGGAAATGTAGAAGTCCCCCACGGTTAGGTGAACTAGTTCCTCCATCGTGGATAAAACATGAAACCCTTCAATTTCCATGATTTCTTGTGTTCACATCACTCCCATCTCATTACTGAAGCCAGTTCATGTTAGATGAACCATAAAAATCTTCCAAGTCTCGTTGTTCTTGCTTCAGTAAATGCCTTTCCTCTACACCATATTGATTCAAGTGGATTTCGATGGCCACCCACATATTCCAACTAGATCAAAACAATTTTTTGGAAACTTACTATTTTTCATAGTTTATCGGGTCCTAAACTTCTGGGGCCACTTTGATGGTCTAAATGATGTTTTTTCATGATAGGGTACCTCAATGATATCCAAAGTCTCTGATTGATCACCCTAAATAAATCTCCTCATAGATACCTTTCCAACGAGATATCGTGATCCCCAAAAAAATATTGTATGCCAAAGTTATGCCTCCAAGAAGTTGATACACCAAGCTACCCAAAACGGGGTCCAAAACACTGTTGGCTTTTCATCTTCTAGGGTTAGGGTTTTGGATTTTATTTATGTTAAAAATGCCTTTAGAGCCTCATTGTAACAATCAATCTTCTTGAAAATGAGCATAGCCATCACATCTCTTCTCATAGATAAGTTTCTACCATTCTAGTGAGTTCATTCACTCTGTATTTTACAGTTTTGTACATTTCCCTCATTAATAGAAATTGTGTATTATTGTATCTCTATGTTTATTATTATATATCTTTTATATCTCTGTTATATTAGTGGATATATGATATATCTATGTACATTCATTTATTATATCTCCGCTCTCATTTCGTGCCAAAAATAATCTGGATTGGTGGTATCAAAGCATGATGCTCTTGATCGTTTTTCAGTGCATGTCCCCGACGAGGTCCGAGTATAAAAATTTGGGTATTTATCTTGTCTCTCTTGAGAAAAAATTCTCTTGCACACCCAAGAAGCCCTCCATGGTGGAAGAAAATAAAAGTGACGAAGAAAAATATTCTATTAATCTTTTTCTTGAGCAAGCTCTCACAGGCCAAAGGGACGAAATGATGGAGAATGTTTCCCACATCCTTCAACGCCTACCTATAATAGCAGACATGTCTTCATCAATTGACCACTTTGGAGGAACCTATCCTTTAAAGGTACAAGTTAATTTTTATATTCTCATATTTGAAGGTCAGATAGATGCAGATGCCCTTGAAAAATGGTTAAATCTGCTAGAAAGTTACTTCTCTCTTCACAATTTTTCTAATTGGGAAAATATCACCTTCGCACTCCTTAAGGCTCTCCCCCATGTCAAATATTGGTGGGAAACTTATTGGGATCAAAGTTCCACATAGGAGTCTGAAATATATGGGGCTGAGCCCACTTGAGATTTTTTTGTGGATGCAGTCAAGGAACAATATTACCCTATTGGTAACTATGATGACCAATACATGAGATGGACCACACTATTACAAGAGAGGGGAAAAATAGTTTCGGAGTTCACAAATAATTTTCATACCTTGCGCACCAAGCTGGGTATCAAAAAATCCGAGCAAAATTTGGTTCTGAAATACCGTGGGGCTCTGCATAGGTACATCCAAACTGAAATGGATTTCCTGGACATCTGATCACTAGGAGCTTCCAATTGATATGCTTTCAAAATCCAACAAAACTTTAGGCACCCGAATAAGCGGGAGTTCAGGTCTACAAATCCGCAACAACCAAAGAATGGTAAAGATGGCCCTAACAACCAGCCTTCATAAAACCAATCCAATCCACATGACAATAAGGGTAATGAAATGACAAAGAAAGACATTGGAAAGTGGTTTGATTTCCACAAAATCACCTGGCACAACACCGATGAATGTCACTCAAAACAGTCATTGGTGGCTGAGATCAAAGAAAAAGAGTCAAACCCAGATTCAAAATTTGATTCAGAAAATAATGGGAGAGGACAGATCATCAACGCAGACCCCACTGCTACTTCTGTGACGAAAAAAATTCAACCAGAAGAAATAGCATATCTTGAAGAGGGGGATATCCTCTTCCATTTATAGATGTGAGTGAAGGGACCCTGTTGCATTTGATTGTTGATAGCGGTATCCAGAAGAACTTCATCTCAGCAGAGGACGTCAAACCGTTGGGATTGTCAACAACACGACACCCACATCCATACCACATTGGGTTGCTTTATCAGGGACATGATCTCCATGTCAACCAACAATGTTGATTGTCATATGGAATCAAAACCTTCAAGGATGAGGTATTATGTGATGTTTCCCCACTGGATGTCTGTGGTGTTCTTTTGGGCCAACCATATATGTGGAAGTGCCATGCTATTTATGAGTCTCGACCTCTTAGTGTCATTGTTACTCTAGGGGGTCATCTCTACAAGATACCAGAGGTAGTTCCTACTATTGTCCCACCTAAACAGTGTTGCAAGGTATTATCTCATACTACACAATTCAAATTCTTCACAATCTGTTCAAAATGTGAACAGAAGGACACTACAACCACTGCAGCGTTGGCCCAAGAACTTCCTTTCCAACAGAAGCATATTGCAGAAAAGAAAGAAAATATTGTTTCTTCACCTACAATGGTACCTAAACACTGCCTAGTCAAGACAAGATACAACAAGTTGGTTGAACATATTCAATTCTGTCAATGACAGGTTCATGACAATCTTCAACTAGCTAAGCAATGCAACTTCTCCAACAAGGAAAGCAACTCACCAAGATTCAGATTCAACAAACGGTTTCCCCCCTCCCTTGGGAAATCAACGCAATGGAGACTATTGATTCCTAAGGAGGGAGGATTTATCTATGTGGATATTGGTGGTCACCCAACTATTACAAATAGATCAATTTTTTTTTGTCAACTTAGTACTATTTTTAGCAGTTTATCGGGTCCTAAACTTTCGGGACCACTTTGGGGTCTAAATGATGTTTTTTTGTGATCAAGAACCTCAACTATAGCTAAAGGATTTGATTTATCCCCCTAAATTAATCTCCTCATCGATACCTTTCCAACGAGCTATCGTTCACCCCAAATGAAGATCGTATGCCAAAGTTACACCCCCTGGAAGTTGATACACCAAACTACCCAAAACGGGGTCTACAAAACTGTTGTCTTTTCATCTTCCGGGGTTAGGGTTTTGGATTTTCTTTATGTTAAAAATGTCTTTAGATCCTCATTGTAACAATCATCTTCTTGCGAATGAGCATAGCCATCACATCACTTCTCAGA
Source organism: Picea glauca (assembly GCA_000966675.3). Classification (NCBI taxonomy): domain Eukaryota; kingdom Viridiplantae; phylum Streptophyta; class Pinopsida; order Pinales; family Pinaceae; genus Picea; species Picea glauca. The sequence continues at coordinate 54,479 of JZKD02S0124848.1, forward strand.
GATAAGCTTCCACCATTATAGCGAGTTCATTCACTCTGTATTTTATAGTTCTTTACATTTCGCTCATTAATAAAAATAGTGTATTACTGTATCTCTATGTTTATTGTGATATCTTTGTTATATTAGTGGATATCCAATAGATCTCTGTACATTTCTTTATTATATCTTCGCTCTCATTTTGTGTCGAAAATAATCCGAATCATAAATGCCATGATACAATGTTGCATCCCCATATGTGTTCTGTGTAATCGCCCATCTGCATGGATAACTAATTGGCCCTCATTTGGAACCATGTTCGAGTGAATATTACACATTATTATTAATTATTAATAACTATTATAATTTGGGTTGCTAATAATTATTGTAATGTGTATTATTACTAATAATATTATTATAAATTAGTGATTATATGTTTTATGGAAGTGAAATTTGAATGATCCAAAATTAACATAATGTGGAAAAACTTTGGTAAATTTTACTAATTATGTTAAGTATACAATGTTTGGTAATATTTATATACATGTTTAAATTTTTAAGGATTTTATTTAATTACTAGAAACTTTTTAATGTAAATGATTTTATCTTAGTGAATCTTTTGAAAAAAATTGGAAATTGATGAATCTTTTAAAAAAAATTGGAAATTGATAAATCTTTTTTTGAGAAAAGACATGGAAAATCAGCCTAATGGTGAAATTTAACCCTTAAATATTTCCATAATTATTATGAATTTTCTACTAATATTACTACTATATATTATTATAAGATGTGTTATTACTCCTACTCTTTTTTTTTGTAAGTCAGAATTGTATTACCTGCTATAAAGTTTCAAAAGATACATACAGTCGTCACAGGGTTGCCATAAGATGGAAACCAACCCTACGCTTGAAAAATTTAAAGTTTGATATGTCACATATGATCCATGTTTAAACTTAAAGAAAATCCTTATGAACATAAATAACATATCTAAAACCAAAAATAGAGGAAAATTGACTACCACGATATTCAGAGATTTGTGAATGAACATTCAAATCAACAAAAGAACCTTTAGAACACAGCTCCATGATTAGGAACACCTGGAGAAAATGAGTTATTTCCTCATCCCATCCCATCGGATTAGACTCTCCTCTTCCACTAATGGTGTATATTTATGTCTCCAAAGTTGGGCCCATAAGTCCCCCATATTCTTGAGCCAACGCCACCTATCCCCCCCATAAATTTATTGATCGGCAAGGGATCCCCGAGTCCAAGACCACCAGAGAGTTTTTTCTTGCAAAGAATGGCCCAATTTATGAGAACCCATTTGCAACCCTCCTTTGTTCCTTGCCAAAGGAATTTATTTGAATGCTTTTGATGGTGCCAATAGAATTTTATTTTAATTCTTTTGATGGTGTTGAGGATATTTTTGGGAGAAACTAAGGACGAGAAGACATAAAGAGGGACTTCTTGGAGACCAAATTTAAAAAAAATAAGGCTTCCATGGATATTAAGAGTACGGAAAGTCCAAGAACTGAGATGCTTTTCGAGTGCATCCATGATACTTTCACATGAATTATTTTTAAGAGCATTGTCTATAAGTGGAATACCCATATACTTGGACAGAAGGGAGCCCCTACTAAAGCAGAGGATTCTTGTGATATTCTATTGGATAGGTCGGGGCCTGTTGAAGAAGACAACATGGGATTTTTTAGCATTTAAAGAGGTTCCTGAGGTGGCACAAAAGTCATCAATGATTCCAAGGATTCAATGAGCTTCACGAACACTTGGGGATCCATCATGGGATTGTCATCAACAAATTGACTTTGAGAGATAGGGGAGAAGACCGACTGATTACTCCTACTATCGTTATAATTAATACTGTTATCAATAATAATAATAATAATAATTTGTATTATTATTAGTCCCTCCCGTAGGCATAGAGGGACTATAGTAATCGATAATTCGTTAAATACCTATTAGTTTGTCCTTTGACCACAAATATTTGCATAATATGTATTGTTGGAGCTAGGGAACTAAAAACATAGATTTTTATATAATAAAAAGTACCATATATGTATTGTTCTGATTGGATAAGAGATTGGAGGTCTTATTGTCGGCTTCGCTATTCCCAATGTTTTATATGGTAACATATCCAAACTTTTTTATCATATACAGTCTTTTTTAATCATATATTTTTCCTATGTATTGCTTTAAGGTGGATTAATGCTAGCATTAGTTCGAATGTTTGTCTTAGCATTTTATGCTACGTGAATATATTCATAAGTTTTTATATGTACTAATCATATTGAATATTTTAGATATCCAAGATTTGTAGTGATTGAGAATTCCAAAGTTTATAACGTCCTTGCCGCATGTATTTGTATTGAAATGTATTGACACTTTTTCTAAGGTGCTTGAATAGGCCTAACAGCTTAAATGTTTACATGACACAAGGTCATCCAACATGCCTGACAACTTAAATGTTTGCATACCGCAAGGTCCTTACACAACCTAACAACTTTAATTGTTTATCTAAATATGTTTCTCATAGTACATTTTTCTTCAAAAATTTTCATACAATGTTGCAGTGATTTTGCACAATATTGTTGTCCACCAACAGTTGAATAGGCATTATATGTTTCAACCTTCTTCTAGCTTTGCAATGCAATTTTGTCATCGTTGAAGCTACAAACATTGTTTACTAGTTCAGTGAGTGCTTCTTTTTCTCTAGTTCATCGGTTGCTTCTTGTTGTTGTTTGGTTCACAATTCGACCTGCACTTCTGCCTTTCATCATTTCAGAGTAAGTTTCCATGCCATAGTTTCATTTTATGTTCCTTGTTTGTTGTTCAATGTTTGCAGTTTGGAAGTAAGAATGTTTTCTTATTTCTATTGGCATTGTCATCCTATATTTCTGGTTCCTTCTATTCTTTGGTTGCAGTTTCGTAATAGTTGGAGATACATATGTTGTTTAATGGTTCGGTGGTGTTTCTTGTTTGTTGGTTCTTTGATTCGTGGGTTGATGGTTCTGTTTGTTTGGCTTAGGTTTACACTTTGGGGCCATGGGGCTGTAGTTGGGCCTGTTAATTCTTTCTCGCTAGTTTGGTGCTTGCTGTTTTCTTTTGTTTGATTCGACTTTGTAGGTTTGGGGTCCTACACTGGTGGTTGGAGTTGTTTTTATTTTTTTTGGGATTATTATTGTTTTTTGGCCGCTTTATGGTGTTTAAACCCTGCACCCATGAGTCAACATGCAGTTGCGTTATTTTCCCTGTTTGGCGAGGTCGATATCTGTTCTGCTGTGAGATTTTGCTAGTGCTTTAGTGCTGGCATGGAAGAAAATAGTTGCATGAAAAATACTTCGAGAAGTGCATGTGCAATTGCAATATCCGTTGTTGTTTTGTTAAAATAAAGCATACATAGGCTGCATTTATAAACCATGTTTGGTCAAATGTGCCCATATGACAATACATGCTCTTTTTCCTTTACACAGACTGGTGTGCCCATGTTACAATCTGTCTTATGCTTGAGATATGACATGTACAACAAAGATTCTGCAAAATTATATTTCCATGTCTGGAAGCATATTTGGTTAGTTTACCATGGAAAACCAAAATCTTGTATCGTGGGCACAAGAGTCTATGTGGAGGATAAATAACATGTATTTCCATCGGTGGAAGCATATCTGGATACTTTTCCAAGGAAAACCATAAATCGTTTAGCTACGACCATGCAATTTCGTAATATTTTGTGGCTTGTAATATATTTTCGGTAGGGAAAAATAAATTACACATTCATAGATATGGATGGAGAAGCACAAAGGTTCATGTTTCTTCCTATCTTTTAGCATGTTTGTTGAGTATCTTTTACTATATGTACATGTTACTTGTTGTCCAATGCATACCAAATTCCATTCATGTTCATTGTATTTTGTGCGTTCCCACATTCAAAGAAACAAAATAACTGGAGAAAATGATGAAGTCTTGACTGCATCGCTTGAAGAAGATATAGAAAGGTGCATACTTGTACTATTATTTCATATTGCATTGTTTTGTATTTCATTTATTATCTGTATATGTGTTCACCTAGTTTATTGTATCTTCATTACATGCATTCCTGCATACTAACCTACTTCATGTCCATTTTGTTTTCACTGCATTGCTACATTTCAACAAACATAATGGCTAGAGAGGATGATGAAATGTTTGGCGAGAATGTAGCCGAGGAATTACACAAGTGGATACTTTTTCTCTTATTTCATATTCCAGTGTTTATTTTTTCATTTACAGTTTGTATATTTTTTCTGCTTCTTTTGCTTCTTTGCACCTTCTTCTTTTTTTCCCCCTTCTTTTCTTCCTTCAAATATAATATATTCTGCGTATTCTCCTTGCTATTACATTGGAATAATTAGACCTTTTTCTCTTTCTTTTACATGTCTGTGTTCATACTAACTTGACTTCATGTCCATTGTATATTCGACATTGGTACCTTGGAAGAAACAGGTTGGTTGGATAGGAAGATGAATTGTTCTGTGCAACAACAGAGGGTTATGTGGTACAATCTTCTAAAAGGTATACCAACTATGCTGGTAAATTAAATATACATACGGGGTGGGGGCATATAAAATTAGAGTTGAAAACGATGGCTTGGAAACAATGGCCCTTTATGCCCTCCCTATTTCTGCTTTTTCCATTTTCTACTATCCCCTTTGTTTTCTAATTGATCTGCTTAGTGGTCTTTCCGAAAATGCCTTGGTGCGCCAGTTGGCGGACTAACAGTTTCACATCTATGGTCACCCTTCTACCTTATTCCATACTTACCCACTTTGTCAATTGCAGGTGCTGGGATGGCAGATTCAAGATTTATCCCCTGGATTCCGAGGGTCCATGATATACAGATTGGCTGTGGTGCCCCGCCCTGATGCCCTGTTTACTGTTACACATTATTTCCAGTTAAGAAAATTAGATGCATACAATTTTACACTTATCTATTCCTTATGATGGACAATATAAAATGCATATGCTTGTTTAGTCTTGATGTTCATCTGCACATGCTTGCATCAGAAAAAGTTGGACTAGTGACATGGCCATGAGCAGTCAGTCATCCCAGACATCAGCAAACCGACAAGTCCAAAGGTAAAGATGCATACACTCTGCTCTTAGTATGTTTACCAGAAAAATATCCTCGATTGTTTATTCATCTATGGCATGGTGAATATGATGATGTCATCTACAATGCATGGTTTTTAGTTCATAAGAAGTATCAACAAGTACAAGCGAGACACCGAACATAGCACATGTTCCACAGACTAAGAGGTGTGGTTGTAAAACTCTCGCTCCATAGTTCATCAAAGCTATGAGTATACTTGTAGATTTATGCCAATGAAATAAGAATACAAAAGAAAAAAATGTACACTACCATTCACTTTAGTTTTCCTGTTCAAAAATTGTCACCAGGTCTAGATTTGTAACACCCAAAGTACTATCAATAGAGGGATTGAACATCGGCCAAACTGGAAAAGTGTTTGTCGGAGACATAATGGTCATCTATAACACCTACTTGGACAAGGAAAACAAAACTATATCCATTATGTGTGCTGACATGACAGACAAGGAGACCATGATGACAGTGACACTGAGTATTCCTACACAGCTTGTCCAGAAACATGCAAAAAATATATTTCCGGGTAATGGGATATCCATTACAAATTTTAATATATTTCCCAAAACAATATATGAATGTGGTGATTGTGATCAAATTATTTCTCTCAACGAAAAAAGTATTGTGGAAAAAATTCCCGCTGTTTGTTCAGAATATCATTTCGTCCTAGATGTGACTATCAACCATCTTGCATAGATTAGTGATATTTACCCAATCAGAACCATTGGCAGTGCTGTCACACTAGTGAGAAAACTTGGCTCGCAACACATTGTCCATATAAAGGATGGAGAGTCGGACAACGACAAGGCAATGGTATCGCTTTCCATATCCTTTTTTTTCCTTTACTTTCGAATGTGCATATATGATGCAGGAGCATCGTAAGCAACCAGACAGACAACCATAAAAGGTGGAAGACAACTGGAAAAGCACAACAAACATTTTTCACATGTTGAAATGTTTTGAAGAAATTAATGAGCGGATATTAATGTAGTAGTTAAAGGAAGCGTAATTACATGTTGTAAACATATCTTGAGCGATTTTCTCTCATCTGTCGGATGTAGTATAAATTAAGTCTGATAAATGAAAGTAGGTAGATTTGAATTAATAGATTAGATGGTTTTAGGAGCGTAGGAGGGAAAATGGATATAGACACTCTCGAATTTGTATTATTGTATGATTAGATCATTAGCGCAGAGTAGAAGAAGAGAGCTGTAGCAGAGAGCTATAGAGAAGAACCCATGTACAGGAGCTTGAATTAATATATGAAGCTTTGACTCAGATTTCATGGTGTTATGATGCTTACTGTTTACATATGCTGAATGGTATGCTTACAGTTGTTT
>JZKD02S0124848.1:77538-92966 GCA_000966675.3 Picea glauca
TCATCACTGCTATAGCCATATTTCCAACAGAACCTCGCGGCCTCCAATATTTTGTATATAGAACTCCTTAGCCAACCAGTGAATGACACGTGGCGCCCTTGGATTGGGCCACGTGTCCTCCTATTATTGGCCACCCAATGACACGTGTCAACATCTGACTCACCCAAAATCGACCAATCAACATCTTCCATGTCACCACCATACAACCTGTACGGTCCTGCCACGTCACCGTACAGACTGTACGGACTGTACGAACAGGTACAGTGAGCATCCAAAAATTTTGCCTGTTTGTCTTGGCAGACAGATCGCGATATCTTCTCCATACGGATTTCATTTGAGAAAGAAAATATACCACCGGAATCAGGAAGACGAGACGGACGCAATGGCACTGTTTTCGTTGCATTCCGAGCACTTTGAAAATTGAGCAAAATTTGATCCCCTGATCAAGGATCCTGTGTGGATATCAGCCTGAGGGTTGGGGGTCAGCACCATTTGTGGTATCAAAGCTTTATTGTGTCTATATATTTCAGGCAGAAGGAGATAGAGAAAAATGAGTAGTCTGATACGCACCAATTTGGTATCAGAGCCACAGAACAAGTTCTTTGCTTCTGTAGCAGAGAACAGGGGAATATTTTACAGCCATGCCACCAAGAAGAATAGACAGGCCAATGCCAATGACTAATCCAGCAAGAGAAAGAGAAATGCACAAGTTACGTGCTAGACTTGATGCCATGGAGACAACACAAAGGCGCACAGTTGAAGCTGGGGATATCAGCGAAGCTGAAAGTGAAAATGAAACTAGAAATGAAGGAGAATAAGTCGCAGTCGAAGATGCTGCAGACGAATGCCTATTCAGGGTTGTTGCAAGGATAGGTTCCAGATAAAAGATGGAGATTTCCATGTATGAGGGAAACCTGGATGTTGAAGAGCTTCTAGACTGGATTAGAGATCTGGATAAATACTTAGACTATGAGGATGTCGAGGAAGACAAGAAAGTCAAACATGTCGTTACTAGACTTAAAGGGCATGCAACACTATGGTGGGATGAACTGCAGGCTGACAGACGCTGCAAAGGCAAGCAAAAAATCAAGAGCTGGGATAGAATGGTTGCAAAGATGAAAGGCAAATTTATACCCAAGGATTATCAAATCACTCTGTTTCGGAGGATGCAGAATTTGAGACAGAAGCTGATGTCAGTGAAGGAATGCACTTAAGAGTTCTGCAAGATAAACATCAGGGCAGGTCATCGGGAAAACGATGATGAAATTTTTTCCAGATAGATGAATGGTCTGTGGTATGACATTCAAGATGAGATGAGCATGATGACCATTCAAAATATGGAATATTCTTATCATATGGATCTGAAGGCTGAAGAGAAGCTAAGCCAAAAACAAGGTCAAAGAGGCCGAGGTAGAAGTCAAGCCAGAGGCAAAACAATTGCCCAAGACAGAACTCAGAAATCTAAACAAGAGGGGAAGAAACCTCAAACTCAACATGAGAGAGGAGGAAGCTCATAGAGAGGGCAATATGCTGATATAAATACTTTTCCTTGAGCCATAGGAAGAGGAAGAGGCAGAGGCGGTGAAGTAAAATGCTTTGTCTGTGGAAAGATCGGACATAAATCCTATGAGTGTCCAGATAAGAAAAAATATGGTGGTGAAACTCACATTGCCGAAGCTCAAGGATGAAATGTTGAGGAAGAAGATGCTGAGGGTAGAAGATCTTTGATGATGAGGAAAGTTCTCTTGAAGCTAGAGAAGGAGGCAGAGAACCCATCCCAAAGAAATAGTCTGTTTCAAACTGCTTGCAAAACTAAAGACAGAGTATGCAAAGTCATAGTGGACAGTGGTAGCATAGACAATCTCATATCTACAGAGATGGTAGAAAAGATGGAGCTAGAGACTGTTGTACATCCAAGCCCATATAGAGTTTCGTGGCTACAAAAAGGACATCAGGTAAATGTCACTAAACAGTGTTTAGTTGAATTTAAAATAGGGGGATATAAAGATGAAATATTATGTGATGTCATTCCCATGGATGTTTGTCATCTATTGCTAGGTAGACCATGGCAGTATGACAGGAACGTGATTCATGATGGGAGAAATAACATGTACACCCTGGAGAAGAATGGGAGGACACACATGTTGCTACTGATTAAAAACCAAGAGGTGAAAATAGATATGAGCAACACTGTACTTCTCATGAGTGGGAAGGAACTTCTTAAGGAGGTTAAGAAGAAGGAAGACACACAATTTATTGTGGTTAGAGAGCCCATAATTGTTTTGACCAGTACAAGGATAGATGATTTACCAGAAGAAATCCAGGAGTTGCTAGAAGAGTTTGCTGATATAGTAGTGGACGAACTACCTTGTTCATTGCCACCTATCAGAAGTATAAGCCATCATATCGACCTTATACCTAGATCCATCTTACCAAACAAATCCACATATAGGTTGACGCCGCAGGAAAATGAAGAAATTAAGAGACAGGTCCAGGACTTAATGGACAAAGGATTGATTCGAGAGAGATTGAGTCCATGCATTGTTCCAATAGTGCTCATCCCAAAGAAAGACGGAGGCTGGAGAATGTGTACAGAATCAAGGGTGATCAATAAGATTACCATCACATATAGATTTCCATTACCAAGGATGGACGACTTGATGGATTGCTTGAGTGGAGTAAGATTTTTTTCAAAGATTGATTTGAAAAGTGGATATCATCAGATTGGAATGAGAGAAGGTGATGAATGGAAGACAACATTCAAGATGAATGAGGGGCTGTATGAATGGATTGTCATGCCAATTGGCTTAACAAATGCACCCAGTACTTTCATGAGATTGATGAACGAAGTCCTGAAGGATTTCATAGGGAAATTCGTCATTGTATATCTTGATGATATATTAATTTTCAAAAAGACAGAAGCAAATCACTTAAGGCATTTAGCTGCAGTGATGAGGAGATTACAACAAGAGAAATTGCTGATTAATATGAATAAATCATCATTTATGAGGACATAACTCATTTATTTGGGTTTTGTTATCTCTGTGAATGAGTTGAAGATGGATTGCGAAAAGGTAGATGAAATTAAGAATTGGCCATCGCCGAAGAGCGTGTTTGAAGTTCGAAGCTTCCATGGTTTGGAAAGTTTCTACAGGAAATTCATTCAAAACTTCAGTGGAACTAGTGCACCAATGATGGATACGGTGAGGAAAAGACACAAATCTTTTCACTAGACAGAAGAAGCAGAGAAGAGTTTTAATCTGCTGAAGAAGAAGATCACGAAACAATCAATTCTGGTTTTTCCATATTTTAGAAAGACATTCCAGGTCAAGTGTGACGTGAGTGGATTTGCAATTGGAGTGGTCTTGAGCCAAGATGATAGGTCGATCACATACTTCAGTGAAAAACTGAATGAAGCAAAGATCAAGTACTCAACATATGACAAAGAATTCTATGTAGTCATACAAGCACTGAAGAAATGGAGAGATTATTTGGTTCCTAAAGAGTTTGTTTTGTACAGTGATAATCATGCTTTGTAATTTGTGACTCAACAAGAGAAGTTGAACCAAAAACATGTTAAATGGGTTGAATTCATGCAGAATTATAATTTTGTAACTAAGCATATTTCTGGAAATGCTAACAAATTTGTTGATGCTTTGAGCGGGAAATGTTTGCTTATGCAGGAATTCAGAGTCAAGACTTTGGGTTTTGATAACCTCAAAGAAATGTATAGGGATGACCCAGATTTTAAGGAGGCATATGAGGTATTTGAGAATCCATTTCTTAGGGATAGAAGCCAATGGACCGAGTATATGATCTAGGATGGGTTATTATTCCAGGACAATCAACTATGTATTCCAAAATGCTCCATGAGGGAGAACTTGTTGAAGGAAAAACATAGTGGAGGATTGGCCGAACACTTAGGTCATGATAAGACATTCTCAAAGTTGAATGGCTCATATTTTTGGCCAGGGATGAGGAAAGATGTTAAGAAATTTGTGGACAGATGGAGGATTTTTCAGCACACAAAAGGGAAAAGGAAGAACACAGGGTCATATCAACCATTACCCATACCGGAAAGGCCATGAGTTGCAGTGAGCATGGATTTTATATTGGGACTGCCAAGAACACAAAGAGGATGTGATTCAATCTTTGTGGTAGTCGACAGATTTTCAAAGATGGCACATTTCATACCATGCTAGAAAACCAGTGACGCAACTCATATTGCGAACCTATTTTTCAAGGAAGTCATCAGACTTCATGGCTTACCAAGGAGTATTGTGTCTGATCGGGATACCAAGTTCATGGGACATTTCTGGAGGACCTTATGGAAAAAGCTAGGGACAAGTTTGTATTTTATCTCAGCATATCATCCTCAAATGGATGGGCAGACAGAAGTCGTGAACATAAGCTTGGGAGACTTGTTGAGGATCTTAGTGACTAAACACCACAGTCAGTGGGATCACATTCTGCCACAAGCGGAAGTTTCTTACAATGACTCACTCAACAGAAGCACAGGGTAGAGTCCATTCCAGATTGTATCTAGAATGCAACCAAGGGGAGTTTTTGAATTGAAAGATTCAGAACAAGCTGAATTCAAGAGTGCTAGTGCAGAATACTTTGAAGAAGGAATGAAGGACCTTCACAGCCGAATTAATGAGCGATTGCAGAGTTCAAGTCAAGAATACAAGCGGAGAGCAGATCAACACAGGCGAGAAATTCAATTTGAAGTTGGTGATATGATTCTTGCACATCTGAGGAAGGAAAGGTTCCCAAGGGGAATGCATAATAAACTGAAGATGAAAAATATTGGACCATGCAAGGTCATAAAGAAATTTGGGGCAAACGCATATGAGATTGAATTACCCGATGGGGTCGGATTCTCACCGATATTCAATGTTGCAAATTTGTACCCTTACAGAGCTAAAGAACTAGGAGTAGAGGAAGAACAAAAAGAAGTTCAGTGGACCAAACAGATTCCTATAGATGAAAATCCATAGTTGGAAAATATAATTGACAAGAGGGTTAGCAAGAAGACCAGGAGGAAAGAGTATTTTGAATACTTGGTCAAATGGAAGAGACACCCAGTTGAAGATGCCAGTTGGGAAGACAAAGAAAAAATTCATAGGCATGGACAGACTGTGAAAGAGCTCATGAACAGGAGTTCATGAAAATTTTCAAGAGAGAGAGTATGATGGAAGAGCATCATAAGAAGCCAGCTAAGAAACCATAAAAGGCGGAAGACAGCTGGAAAAGCACAACACACATTTTGCACATGTTGAAATGTTTTGAAGAAATTAATGAGTGGATATTAATGTAATAGTTAAAGGAAGCATACTTACATGTTGTAAACATATGTTGAGGGATTTTCTCTCATCTTTCGGATGTAGTAGACATTAAGTGTGATAAATGAAAGTAGGTAGCTTTGAATTAATAGATTAGATAGTTTTAGGAGCGTAGGAGGGAAAATAGATATAGACACCCTAGCCTTTGTATTATTGTATGATTAGATCATTAGCGCAGAGCCGAAGAAGAGATTTGTAGCAAAGAGCTGTAGAGAAGAACCCATGTACAGGAGCTTGAATTAATATATGAAGCTTTGACTCAGATTTCATGGTGTTATGATGCTTACTATTTACATATGCTGAATGGTATGCTTACAATTTTTTTATTCTCTATAACATCCCGCTCTGGCACACTGAGAAAAATTATTCTTTGAGAACACTTGCTTGCAAGTGATCTGGAATTTTATGATGTTAAACTATTTATCCTTGATTATGATGCATTATGATAGATTATATGATGTTTTTACTACTTTGATGTAGACAGGTGCTGCTGACTTAGTTTCATTGAGTGTGCAAGGTTTTGGAACTTGAGGATGCAGAGGCATCGGTGGAACCCCCTTGGACTCCGGATTGAGTCAGGGAGTGTGCTATTTGGGTTGATTTATTTACTGTGATATTTCTTTGATCTGATGATATGATGTTGACATGTTTTGACACGATTGTTGATGATGCAGGCTAATGATAGCTTGTCGACCAGACTCACATATGGAGTAAAGGGGCCACACACGATTTCCAGAGAGGTTGAGGGAGAGGGGTGGATAGCAGCCCTGCCACTGCCTACTAGCACTCCCGCCATGGCTCGAACTGTAGGTTAACGATTACCTAGTTCAGGAGGATCCATGATTCCGTGAGGGCAGACTACGACAGTCGCTCAAGATGATTCTAAGGGGTGCACAATAAGGCGGGGGCCTTATTCCTTAGAGCCCTTAGTTTCCCACAAGTTCACCTGGCAGAGTGTTGACTCCAGGGGTTATAGATGCCTACCAATTAGTCCAGTTGGCGAGTGGCACCCTTGGAGCACGTGGTGCATCCTAAAGGGCACGTCACACAAAAGAAACACAAGAAGCGAGTGGCACCCTTGGAGCACGTGATGCATCCTGAAGGGCACGTCGCGCAAAGGAAAGGAACGAGGCGAGTGGCACCCTTGGAGCACGTGGTGCGTCCTGAAGGGTACGTCACAGTGATGTGGATGAAGGAAACAAACCTAAATATCCCTAAGGCAATAACGCCTTAAGAAATCCTTAAACAACTTCCCTAACCCAGTATCGCCCAGTTCAAAATCTAAACCTAAGTCAAAAAAAAAAAACTTCTCTAAGATAAAAATTTCGTTTAACCTTAAGGAAAAAGGCCCTAACTCTAACTCTAAAAAGAACCTAACCCTGATTATAAATGAAATAGCTCCAATGAATCTTGACCTAATTCTATACCCAAATATCATTATTAAAAGCAATTAACCCTAATAACCATTAAAATAATTAAGCAAACATCATTATGAGATTTTAGGCTAGAGTTCACACCTCAATGCAGTGCAATGAGAATAAAATTTTTAGAATGTACTTGAGCTCTAGTTCTTGGATTTATTAACGTTAACTTCATCCAACTATACAACCAATATATCAAACGGATACAAGATTTCATAATCTTTTTCAACCATTTAACTTTTAATGAACTCATAACTTTTATTCAAATTGAAACATAACTTTTCTTAAAAATATAAATATACATAAATTACAGTTTTAGTTAACTCAGAAAATAAATTTCTTTGAAGGCATCTCCTTGTTTAAACACAACTTTCAATGAGAGTTCATTAAAACATTTTAAAGCATAACTTTTATGAAAACCCGACTTCTGTCAATTACATAACCTTATAAAAACTTTTAAAGCATAACTCCCATATGAACGCAATAGTTTTTCAAAAATTAAACTAATTCATAAATAAACGAATACTGAAAGCCATAGTTTTGATTCACATAACGCATAACCTTCAGTGAATAAATTGAATGCTTAAGGGACTAAACTATTTTCCTTAAAACTCAGACATAAACTCAGACTGAACCAATAGTAATAAAATTATTTAAAGAGCGGGAGTATAAAAAGTATGAATTTAAAAATAAAATGAAAAGATGCATTAGCGCATTGACCTTTTTGGTTTTAAAGAAGGGATTAATAAAAAAATAGGGAAACTAAGTAAAAAAAAAAAAGGGAAATATAGACAATTAATAAGTTAAAGAAAATAATTTTGGAGAAATGGGGGGGATGAATGACACTTGGACAATAGAGAATTTTTGGAGGGTTTTCTTTAAAAACTTAAAAATAAATCTGGGGCTCAAAACTCTATAAAAGAAAGGGGGATGAGGGGAAAAGGGGATCGGGCTGTTAGGTATGGTTATGCTGCCGAATTGGGACTGGATCGATTGCTTGTGAGGAGTTGGGAATTTCTCAGCTGGTAATAGAGTGGTAGCTCAGCCTTGGAGGCGAGCTGAGAAGCTAGGTATACCATCTGGACTGTGTGTGGCCCCTTTGAGGCTCAGGGGGCTAAGGGGGAAGCAGAGTACCCCTAGCATTTGGCTATGAGGTACCGGTGTAGTCTGTACGGCCGGAGAGCGGTAGCGGTAGGGAGCAGGAGCGGCACGGAGTGCGGACGACATCACAGCGAGCTTTAAGGCAATGATATGATTTTTAATTTGGTAAGATAGAATGCAAAAGGGTTTTATGATTTAGTATCTGATGTAGAAACATTATCACTACTATTGTATTCTGTAATGAGTGAGAAAGAAAAATTATGAGGGTTAAGGGATTGCGATATGTGATCAGTGTAAAAGGTTGTCCCTAAATTGTTGATGACGACCTCTAGCCTTGCGCTCCTCCCACTGTTAGCTGCATTTTTTTTTCTTTGGGGTTTCCTGAGTTGATATCCTAGTCTGCGTTGGTAGTGGAATCCCTGTCTGTTGGCGTTGGGGATTTGCGGTGGAGTCCCAGCATTTTTGAAAGGGTTTCCTTAACCGTGAACACAAAACATTACAGTTCAGAGTTTGTTTTCCCTTCTGTCCACGAATTTTACATTCTAATGAAGGTTGCTAACATTGAGAATACTCGATTCTTGAATTCTTACTGGCCAATGAGTTTAGACTTCGTTTAAAACCCCTTTTACATGTCGATGGTTGTAACAATGTTGATTAACGACTATGAACAACTTGACAACTTTTCTGTAACTTTCTGAACTAAGGCAACCCAATTTTACCGGTCCGCGGATCCATCCTTGTGTAGAGGGCAGAGTGGAATCACGTTCAAGGTTGACTGTTACAACCATAACGCGTTCGACCAGGTGCCCCTTTAAGGTGGGTTAACCTTGCAGCTCTAGGCTCGTCACTGCCCGAAGCTCGATGGATAGAGCGTTGTTTCCTAAACAGAAGGTTGTAGGTTCTCGAACCCTACCTGGCGCGTTAGTTTTTGTTTGGGTCGTTTCATGAAGCCTTCAACTGACAGATAGCGTTCCGCTTTGTTTTTATACAGCGATGCACTGTCCCATCCTCGATAACACTGTCTATCACAGGTACGCTAGCGAAGTCACTGTCTCCTCCCTGTCGGTTGAATGCTTGACCCAGATGTTAGGCGCAGGGTGTGACGGAGATGCTCAGGTGAGTCGGACCATGCCTGGACTTCAAGTTAGGTCGCACTTGTTATCTTAGGCTGGTAATGGTTCTCGGCATTATGGATAGAGTTTCTTTGGCAGTATGAGGCAACCTGTAGGATAGCTTTGGTTTAGGTAGAATTTCTTTTGTTTAACCAGCCTGGGGTCGCCGTATTCACTGGACGACTGTAGGTGGCTTGAACGGCCTGGTCGATTACCGTCGACCGCCTGTTTGCTGTACGCTCCCACCTTTCATGTTGTCTTCCTGACATCTGTCTGCCGTCCTACTCAGACCACAGTCACCTGCATTTCTGACCGCCTTGGATTAATCGCCTGCAGATTTATCGAATCCTATCTATGGATGGTCGGCTGATGAAATGGTCGTAGCCCGTAGTTACAGCCTGTGTTATATTCCTTGCTCCCATAAGGAATTGTTAATTAGATATCCTTAGGGTAAATTTATATCCTTACATGAAATATTATTGCTAGTAGTGAAACTGTTAGTAATATTATTTTATACCCTGGCAATTTTACTCAGATATCCTTATATTGATAGTTTTAAAACTTTATATGGAATATAGCTATCAATAATGAAACCGTTAGTAACTTTATTCTATTTTCGACAATTTTAATTAGATATTTTTACATGGTAACGAAACTGTTATGTTTTTATTAGTAGAGTTAGGGTCATGAAGTGTGTTCTATAATATTGAATTAGTTGGGAATATTTTATAGCATCACTTGTAACACCTAATTATTTAAAATCTACTTGAAATTAAGGAGGGTTATAAATTTCTATGGAATAGATGTTACCCACTAAACCCTGCATTTAGGGTTGGATTATGCTTGGTTCCTTTATAAAGTAATTAAAAACAATAAGACTGTTCACTTCATCACACTATTTCCCTTGATTTTGATGCATTAATAAATGGCACGATTCCATTCACCACATTAGTAAAATTGATAGTTATAAGCTTTTATGCCCTTTTAGTTCTTAAGGTGGATTGTGGTCCTTAAACCTTGCTACATTCATTTAAAGGTGTGAGCTACTTTAGAAGTTAAAGTAATGAGATCACTGTAACACTATTGTTTATAGAATGCTTAGTCTCAAAGCTTTTATTGATTATGAATGTTAATGCAATGAAGTTAATGTTAATGCTAATTTTCAGTGCGATTATTGGTTTTGGAATGGTAAGGTCATGTAATGTCATGATTCATGCTAGTAATTATAGTAATGATGATTTGGAATACTATCATTGTCCAATGGTAATGATAGGGTAGTATGATGTTAAGGTTAATGCTAATGTGGTCTCCACTTTTTTGTAATGATAATTTAACTTTTTTAGATAGCATATAAAGGGGAAGGTGATTGTCCTTTCAGGTAGTTATGAAGATATAAATTGTAAAGTGGTTGTTGTTTGTGGTAGCGATGTTGAAAGTTTATTTTCATCAAAAACAAATAAATGGAAATTCTTGAGCAAGAACCATAAGTCATTATGATGTAGTAAATAGGGCTATGCATTTGATTACATGTACTCATTTAAGGTTGGGTTGGTAAATCGTTGTTGAATAGAAGTCAAATGGAGTAAGTGGTCTGTAGTTGATGTCGACGAGTCTCACTAGTGGTTGGTTGATGTCAGAGTCCTTCTAACTTGCGTCTTCCGTAGAGGTCATGGTTTCCCTTTGATTTGTAGTACTTGGTTGTCTTGCATTGCATGGTCTTCTTGTGTCAGGCGGGATGTAGACACCTCCATGTTCCTCAGAATAGTCGCCATCCCTGAGACCTTAAATGGTTAAAATCGATGGGAACCTGGGCTTGAGCATTGCTTATGTGTCTTGGAGGTCCTAACCATTGCAGGGTAGGATGGATGGGTAGTCAGTCTGACTTATTTCTGAGTGATCGTCGTTAATGCATGTTGTTTCCTATTGTACGTCGTATATCGTCTTGTTGTGTTCGTCTTTCTTGCGTGTTGTTCGTCATCGGGTTACTAGTTTCTGCCTAAGCAGTCGACCAGGAGCCTATCTGAACTTCTCTCTCTCCAGAGCAGAGGACTAAGATTAAACGCCCTGCTTTCCTGTGCAGAAATAGAAAAACCTACTGTTATGGATTCTTCCTTATGTCTATGGTCGTTTAATGCTTGCAGTTGTGCGCCTTATGTCTTCTTGTTGTGATCATCGTGGTTGCGTCTTGTTAGTCGTCGGGTGGCGACGTAGAGTCAGGGTGTCTGTTTCCCTTCTACACGCGCGCACACACCTTACCCTAGAAGAAAAAAAATATATATAATTGCACCTGTTATCAGAGTGGTTGTCGTAATGAGGAGGTATGTTACATATGGTATCAGAGCCGGTTCGACCCGCGACTTGGGATTCACTACGGATTTCGTTGACATGAGTTGATTTTATTATACTATTGTTGATCGAGTTGATTGGGTGCGTGAAGGTAATCATGGTTAGAGGACGTCGCCACCGAGGCATGGTTGGAGAACATGGTGATGTGTTTCGCACTTCGCGATTATACCTCCAACATGAAGGTCTGCATGGTGGTCTTTCAACTAAAGGGGAGCACTTTTCTATGGTGGAAGATGCTCCTGCTGCAGTTGAACATGGCTGTTGAAGATGTGTCATGGGAACTGTTCGTGGAACGGTTCCGAGAGAGGTACCTTTCAGAGGAATTCATTGAGCGTCAGCTCAATGAGTTCAACGCATTATGACAGGGAGGTCGTACGGTGCCCGAGTACGAGGCACGTTTTATGGAGCTGCTCCGGTATGCTCCGCTCCTTAACGCTAAGAAGCTCAAGGTCAACAGGTTCGTGTTTGGACTTAACGACAGCCTACGTGCAAAGGTTAGGATATTGATGCCTCAAACCTTGCACGACGCTGTCCAGAAGGACCTCATAGCCGAGGAGGAGCTTATCAGTGGGGGTCAGACAAGGACTCCAGCGAGACCAGCAGGGCAGGGTTCATCTAGTATGCCGCAGCATCTAACACCAGCGAGACATATGCCAGGATATCGTGGCTTCCAGAGGGGATCCACTTTTTCTACACCCCAACGACCGTCGCCTCAGCAGCAAACACCTTATCGAGGACCATAGCACCAACAACAACGTCGCCTATAGTTGCAATAGTTTAGGCTTGTTCAGCAGAAAAGACCAGGTTTCAGGCCGATGGGCAGTCATCTTCTACTTCGGGTACCTGGACTGCTGGGCCGAAGAAAGGGTGTTGGACATGTGGAGAGCCACACTACCAGCGCGATTGTCTTGTGGAGAGGACCAGAGCGTCCAGATTAGCCGGACCCACTACAGTGGGAGATATGGGCAAGGCCCATCGGATTCATGCAGCAGTGAATAACCGCCAGGCAGAGCACCAGTCGACTGTGCTCGAGACGAAAGGTACTATCGCTGACCAGACCCTCAGTATTTTGATAGACCCAGGTGCTACTGAGAGTTTCATTTCTGGTGCAGCGCTAAAAATGATTAAGGTAAAGGAAGTCGAACATGATGAGTTTAGCTTCGTAGAGATGGCTTCAAGAGCCAAACAAAAGGTTGGAGGGAAGGTTACGGGCTGTACCCTTAACCTGGGAGAGTTTTTCACGAGGGTCAACTTGTACGTCACAATCTTAGTATCTTATGATGTCGTGATTGGTATGGATTGGTTGGAATCACATGAGGCGATACTCAACTGTAAGATGAAACGGTTGAGCTTGGTCGATGATGAAGGATAGAGACATGTGATTGTAGGATGGAACCAGGGAGTATCCCTGAGGTTCGTTTGTTCCTTACAGTTATGAAAGAGTATGCGCAAGGGGTGCAAGATTTATGCGATCCTTGCGCTAAACGATAAAGGAGTAGCGGAAGGTATAGAACACCTTCCGGTGGTGAAGGAGTTTGTGGACGTATTTCTAGTGGAGTTACCTGGGATGCCGCCGGAGAGAGGATTGGAGTTTACTATAGACTTGAAACCAGGGACTGAACTGATAGCAAGAACGCCTTATCAGATGTCGACCCCGGAGTTGCAAGAGTTGAAAATGCAACTGAAGGAGTTGCTGGACCTGGGACTGATATTCCCTAGTGTGTCACTATGGGGTGCATCGGTTATTTTCATATGAAAGAAGGATGGATCATGGAGGCTTTGCATTGACTACCGTCAACTGAACAAGGCTACAATCAAGAATCAGTATCCCTTACCAAGAATTGATGATCTGTTCGATCAAATGAAGGGTGCGACGGTGTTCCCCAAGATCGATTTGTGATCAGGGTATCACCAGTTACGGATCAAGGAGGATGACGTCCCTAAGATCGACTTTAAGACGATATTTGGACATTACAAGTTTACTTTTTTTCCTTTTGGACTGACAAACTCCCCAGGGGTATTCATGAGTTTGATGAATGGGGTGTTCCGTGAGTACTTGGACAAGTTCGTCCAAGTATTCATTGACGATATTTTGATCTACTCACGGACGACGAAGGAGCATGACAAGCACTTGCACTTGGTACTACAATGTTTACGAGAACACAAATTGTATGGGAAGTTGTCCAAATTCTCCTTTTATCAATCGAGGATTCACTACTTAGGGCATGTCATCTCCGGCGAAGGTATCGCCATGGATCTAGCTAAGGTTGAGGCTATTATGGAATGGCCTGCGTCAATGAATGTCACATAAGTGCATAGTTTTATGGGTTTAGTAGGATACTATCGACGATTTGTCGAGGGATTTCGAAGATAGCAAATCTGATCACGAAATTGCAGAAGAAAAACAAGAAGTTTGTCTGGACGGAGAAATGCGTGGAAGAATTTTGGAGGCTTAAAGAGTTGTTGACAATAGCGCCGATACTAAGGGTCCCTGACATGGACGTGGACCTCATGGTATGCACTGACGCATCCAAGGAAGGATTAGGAGGAGTCTTGATGCAAGACGGACGAGTGATTGCTTACATTTCAAGGAAGCTGAGAAGACATGAGGAGAACTACGTGATGCATGATTTGGAGTTATTAGCCATTGTTTATGCCTTGAAGGTTTGGAGACACTACCTTGTTGGATGAAAATTTGAATTAAAGACTGATCATTGTGGGTTGCAACACATTTTTACGCAAAGCGACCTGAACGCGTGACAACGACGTTAGTCGGAATTGCTTAGCAAGTATGACTTCGAGATTACTTACATAAAGGGAACAGTGAACCGAGTGGTGGATGCCTTGAGTCAGAGGCCACACATATTTTCGGTGTTACCTCTTCAGACAAATATACGTGAGAAGATTCTCACTTTACAGCGTGATGATGACTGGTACAAAGAAGTCGAGGATTTTATCGGACAAAACACAATGATGGTACCACGATATGAGGGATATTCATTTGATAGCGACAATTTATTGAGGTTTAGAAGTCGTATTTACGTATCGCGAAACGACGAGTTGAGGATGTTGATCCTGAGCGAGGCTCATAGAGCAGTTTACATGGCGCACCCAGGAGTCACGAAGATGAGGGCAGACCTTAAACCCTTATTCTTCTGGAAGGGCATGAAGGCCAACATAGTAAACTTTGTGGCTAGATGTCTAGAGTGTCTGCAGGTAAAGGCTGAACATAGACACCCGACAGGATTACTTCAACCACATTCCATTCCGAAATCTAAATGGGAAGTTATTTCGATGGATTTTATTGTTGGATTGCCACTGAAGACAAGGAGACACGACTCGATTTTTTTAGTAGTAGACACTCTGACGAAGAGTGCTCACTTTATTTCTGTGCGTACGACATATCAGGCACCTGACATAGTGAGAGTTTTCATCAGTGAGATTGTGAGGCTGCATGGTGTGCCTAAAAATATTATATCCGATCGAGGATCAGTGTTTACTAGACGATTTTGGACGAGTTTCCAAGAGGCCTTGGGAACCCAACTTAACTTAGTACTTCTTATCACCCAGAGGCAGACGGACAGACAGAACAAATGAACCAAACCTTGGAAGACATGTTGCGCATGTATGTGATGGACCAACAAAAGCGTTGGGAGGAATTCTTGCCTCTAGTAGAGTTCGCTTACAACAATAGTTACCAGAGCACCATTAAGATGGCACCTTTCGAGTTTCTTTATGGGCGACCGTGTTGGACGCCCTTGAGTTGGGATCGGCTTGAGGATAGGGTCTTGGTGGGACCAGAAGCAATCCAAGAAATGGAAGAGAAAATGCAAACCATAAGACAAAGGATAAAAGAAGCGCAGGATCGATAGAAGAGTTATGTCGATGCGCACCGAGTCGACCGTAGTTACGAGGTCGGCGATCGAGTCTTCTTGCAGGTTAAACCGCATAAGAGTTCGATCAAGTTTGGAAATGGAGATAAAATTTATCCTAGGTTCGTGGGACCTTTCAATATTGTGGAGAGAAAGGGGCCCGTGGCCTATCGACTAGCCTTGCCTGATTCTTTGAGGCGTATGCACGATGTTTTTCATGTATCTGTTTTG
>JZKD02S0124848.1:94404-114697 GCA_000966675.3 Picea glauca
AAAAAAAAAAAAAAAAAAAGGGAAATATAGACAATTAATAAGTTAAAGAAAATAATTTTGGAGAAACGTGGGGGATGAATGACACTTGTACACCATAGAATTTTTGGAGGGTTTTCTTTAAAAACTTAAAAATAAATGTGTGGCTCAAAACTCTATAAAAGAAAGGGGGATGAGGGGAAAAGGGGATCGGGCTATTAGGTATGGTTATGTTGCCGAATTGGGACTGGACTGATTGCTTGTGAGGAGTTGGGAATTTCTCAGCCGGTAATAGAGTGGTAGCTCATCCTTGGAGGTGAGCTGGGAAGCTAGGTATACCATCTGGACTGTGTGTGGCCCCTTTGCGGTTCGGGGGGCTAAGGGGGAAGCAGAGTACCCCTAGCGTTTGGCTGGGAGGTACCGGTGTAGTCTCTATGGTAAGTGAGCGGGAGTGGCATGGAGCAGGAGCGACACAGAGCGCGGACGACATTGCGGCGAGCTTTAAGGCAACGGTATGATTTTTAATTTGGTAAGATAGAATGCAAAAGGGTTTTATGATTTAGTATCTGATGTAGAAACATTATCACTGCTATTGTATTCTGTAACGAGTGAGAAAGAAAAATGATTAGGGTTTAGGGATTGCGATATGCGATCGCTGTAAAAGTTTGTCCCTAAATTGTTGATGACGACCTCTAGCCTTGTGCTCCTCCCACTGTTAGCTGCATTTTTTTTCTTTGGGGTTTCCTGAGTTGATATCCTAGTCTGCATTGGTAGTGGAATCCCTTTCTGTTGGCGTTGGGGATTTGCGGTGGAGTCCCAGCATTTTTGAAAGGGTTTCCTTAACCGTGAACAAGAAACATTACAGTTCAGAGTTTGTTTTCCCTTCTGTCCACGAATTTTACATTCTAATGAAGGTTGCTAACATTGAGAATACTCAATTCTTGAATTCTTACTGGCCAATGAGTTTAGACTTCGTTTAAAACCCCTTTTACAGGTCCATGGTTGTAACAATGTTGATTAACGACTGTGAACAACTTGACATCTTTTCTGTAACTTTCTGAACTAAGGCAACCCAATTTTACCAGTCCACGGATCCATCCTTGTGTAGAGGGCAGAGTGGAATCACGTTCAAGGTTGACTGTTACAACCAGAACGCGTTCGACTAGGTTCCCCTTTAAGGTGGGTTAACCTTGCAGCTCTGGGCTCGTCATCGCCTGAAGCTCAGTGGATAGAGCATTGTTTCCTAAACAGAAGGTCGTAGGTTCTCGACCCCTACCTGGCGCGTTAGTTGTTGTTTGGGTCATTTCATGAAGCCTTCAACTGACAGATAGTGTTCCGCTTTGTTTTTATATAGCGACGCACTGTCCCATCCTTAATAACACTGTCTATCACAGGTACGCCAATGAAGTCACTGTCTCCTCCCTGCCGGTTGTATGCTTGACCCAGATGTTAGGCGTAGGGTGTGACGGAGATGCTCAGGTGAGTCAAACCATGCCTGGCCTTCAAGTCAGGTCGCGCTTGTTATCTTAGGCTGGTAGTGGTTCTCGGCGTTATGGATAGAGTTTCTTTGGCAGTATGAGGCAACCTGTAGGATAGCTTTGGTTTAGGTAGAATTTCTTTTGTTTAACCAGCCTGGGGTCGCTATATTCACTGGACAGATGTAGGTGGCTTGAACGGCCTAGTCAATTACCGTCGACCACCTGTTCGCTATACGCTCTCCCCTTTCCTGTTGTCTTCCTAACATCTGTCTGCCGTCCTACTCAGACCACAATCACCTGCATTTCTGACCGCCTTGGATTAATCGCCTGCAGATTTATCGAATCCTATCTGTGGATGGTCGGCTGATGAAATGGTCATAGCCCGTAGTTACATCCTATGTTATATTCCTTGCTCCCATAAGGAATTGTTAATTAGATATCCTTAGGGTAAATTTATATCCTTACATGAAATATTATTGCTAGTAGTGAAACTGTTAGTAATATTATTTTATACCCTGGCAATTTTACTCAGATATCCTTATATTGATAGTTTTAAAACTTTATATGGAATATAGCTATCAGTAATGAAACCGTTAGTAAATTTATTCTATTTTTGGCAATTTTAATTAGATATTTTTACATGGTAACGAAACTGTTATGTTTTTATTAGTAGAGTTAGGGTCATGAAGTGTGTTCTCTAATATTGAATTAGTTGGGAATATTTTATAGCTTAACTTGTAACACCTAATTATTTAAAATCTACTTGAAATTAAGGAGGGTTATAAATTTCTATGCAATAGATTTTACCCACTAAACCCTGCATTTAGGGTTGGATTATGCTTGGTTCCTTTATAAAGTAATTAAAAACAATAAGACTATTCACTTCATCACACTATTTCCCTTGATTTTGATGCATTAATAAATGGCATGACTCCATTCACCACATTAGTAAAACTAATAGTTATAAGCTTTTATGCCCTTTTAGTTCTTAAGGTGGATTGTGGTCCTTAAACCTTGCTACATTCATTTAAAGGTGTGAGCTACTTTAGAAGTTAAAGTAATGAGATCAATGTAACACTATTGTTTATAGAATGCTTAGTCTCAAAGATTTTATTTCTTATGAATGTTAATGCAATGAAGTTAATGTTAATGCTAATTTTCAGTGCGATTATTGGTTTTTGAATGGTAAGGTCATGTAATGTCATGATTCATGCTAGTAATTATAGTAATGCTGATTTGGAATACTATCATTGTCCAATGGTAATGATAGGGAAGTATGATGTTAAGGTTAATGCTAATGTGGTCTCCACTTTTTGGTAATGATAATGTAACTGTTTTAGATAGCATATAAAGGGGAAGGTGATTGTCCTTTCAGGTAGTTATGAAGATATAAATTGTAAAGTGGTTGTTGTTTGTGGTAGCGATGTTGAAAGTTTATTTTCATCAAAAACAAATAAATGGAAATTCTTGAGCAAGAACCATAAGTCATTATGATGTAGTAAATAGGGCTATGCATTTGGTTACATGTACTCATTTAAGGTTGGGTTGGTAACTCGTCGTTGAATAGAAGTCAAATGGAGTAAGTGGTCTGTAGTTGATGTCGACGAGTCTCGCTAGTGGTTGGTTGATGTCAGAGTCCTTCTAACTTGCATCTTCCATAGAGGTCGTGGTTTCCCTTTGATTTGTAGTACTTGGTTGTCTTGCATTGCATGGTCTGCTTGTGTCGGGCGGGATGTAGACACCTCCATGTTCCTCAGAACAGTCGCCAGCCCTGAGACCTTAAATGGTTAAAATCGATGGGAACCTAGGGTTGAGCGTTGCTTATGTGTCTTGGAGGTCCTAACCATTGCAGGGTAGGATGGATGGGTAGTCAGTCTGACTTATTTCTGAGTGATCATCGTTAATGCATGAAGTTACCTGTTGTACGTCATATGTCGTCTTGTTGTGTTCATCTTGCTTGCATCTTGTTCGTCATCAGGTTACTAGTTTCTGCCTGAGCAGTCGGCCAGGAGCCTATCTGAGCTTCTCTCTCTTTGGAGAAGAGGACTAATATTAAACGCCCTGCTTTCCTGTGCAGAAATAGCAAAACCTATTGTTATGGATTCTTCCTTATGTCTATGGTCGTTTAATGCTTGCAGTTGTGCGCCTTATGTATTCTTGTTGTGATCATCGTGGTTACGTCTTGTTAGTCGTCGGGTGGCGACGTAGAGTCAAGGTGTCTATTTCCCTTCTACACGCGTACACACACCTTACCCTAGAAGAATATATATATATATATATATAATTGCACCTGTTATCAGAGTTGTTGTCGTAATGAGGAGGTATGTTACATTCTCTCTGTTATGCATTTGTTATGATTCTATGTTGTGTTGAATATATGATTTCATGTTGAATGTATGAAGTCTGAGAGAGAAAGAGAATGAGTTTCAATTCTTTTTCTTCCTGAGATAAGTTCCTGCAAGGAGTGAAGTGAAATGTCTGCAAGGTGTGCATTAACAAGGGTTCTGAGTCTATCTCACAAAGCTCAGAAGGGATACCATTGTTCTCATTCCAACAGAAGTGCAGGTGAAGCACAAAATCCATGCAAGGTGTGCGCAGGCTATTTGAAGACTTAGAATTTATCAATTAATGTTGAAGAGTGAAAGACTGTTGTTGTCAAGAGTGCACAGAGTCGAATAATCAAATACACAGAAGTATTTGAAAGATTGTTGCAAAGAGTGTGTGCAGGAGTCCTTTCGAGACTTGAGGTTGCAATAGAAAGCTCAGGAGGGTCAGTGCCTTTGAAGTATTCAAAGGAAGACGGGGAGCTAAATCATCACGTAGAAGTTAAGTCCCAGAGAAAGAACATCGAGTCAATTTGGGCCAGAGATTCAGAGGAAGGAATCGAATGGTCAGAATTCTCAGTGGAGAATTTGCGAAGTTGTGGGGACCGTAGGATCCAGTAAAGTTGTAGGGTGGTTAGGAGTTGGACGAACCCACCACTCTAGTGTCAAGAATCAACGAAGACCGTCGATCATGGTCAGTTTGGGCCGTTGGATCATTATTTCAAACTTGGGATTCGTGAGTTCGGTGGGTAGACCAAATCCTTTGGTTGCATGAATTCCCAAGTAGCGAGAAGTAGGAATAACCCTTGGATTGGAACCTCTTCACTATATCACATATTAGGGTTTCGAAGGTTGGGAGGAATCAATTTCGACTGCAGAAGTTGCGAAGGGCGAGGGCTGAGGTCTCAGGCGAACACGTGGTGCGTCCATCAAGGGGAGACCACGTGGTTGACAGGTGATTACTCATCACCTGGGAGGGGGTCAATACCCTGTTGATTTATCATGGTTCAGGTTCTCATAAGAAAGGAGCACAAAGGCTCAACAAACCAACTCGCAAAGTTGTGAGCTGCGAGAATTACTGAAGGAGTCAAATCTTCTCTGACTTTCATGTCTCGGAGTCTCGTAAAAGAAGGGCCTAGAGGTTCAACCCTTCAACTCATGAACTCATGAGTTGTGAGTGAGGTTATTACTTAACTAGGCCGGTGGTTACGTGTGGAGGGCGCTAACAAGGAGGAGCCATATCCCATAGCATGTCGGGTATCGATGTTTGGTGAAGAAAAGTCGAGGGTCTTCGACCTGCAAACACACGAGTTGCAAAATATGTTTGCGCAAGGACCAAGTCATGGTCGTATGGAAATGTAAGGCTCGCACTTGGAGTTAAGGTGGACAGGGCGGGTTTTTCAGGAAGGACCTGTGGATACACTCTTGTGTGTGTGAGAATTTCCCGTAGGGAAATTGAAGAGTCAATCCGACTCAGAGGAGAATTAGAACGATCCTGTGTGGATCTTAGCCCGAGGGTTGGGGGTCGGCACCAATATATCTTGGGTAAGTTACACAAATATTGCACTGTTCCATGTTGCAGCTGCAATTTTTCTATACCTATTCAAAAAAAATTTCATCAATGGAGCAACAATTGCATATAGGGAAGATTCCACTTATGCTCTTCAAAAATATAACAAAGAAAAGGGATGTTAGAGAAAGTATCTTTTGGAAAACCCACGAAACGTTTGTAACAGAGTTGCGAGGAGATATATTACATGATCTAAAGAAACTAGCTAGATCTACAACTGTTGTGCGTATACATCCACAAAATCATCCTTTCTTTGCTTATACAAATAACCTTTACCAAATTTATGTGGCTTGTTTTATTTATTTATTTAATTTTTTTTTTTGGGGGGGGGGTGTGAAGTTGTGTATTATATTGTACAATGTATTAATTCCTATGCTCGGGTTCCCAGGTTGAAGGTGTTTTAGTTGCAGTGAATGCATACTCAACCCCCTTTTAAACTTGTATGTGTGAAATGCAACTCTCCTGCTTCTGCCTCCGCTTTGATAAGTGATGATACGATTGATTGTCTGTGATGCAGTGAAAAATGTCCATATATATATGGACATTGCCTCAATGTTTCCATCCGAACTGTGTGAAACACAACCGTGCATTGTATGGTTAGGCAACCTCTGTTACAAAATGTGCTTCCTAAGTTGGCAGAATTGTCGTATGAAACTTATCTATAGAAAAAGGCAAGCAGTGTCTACATGTTATGTGATTTTTGGATACATAACAAATTTACCTTAAATGAGGACAATGAAATTTTGCATATCGGCTAAAAAAGGGAAAAAAAAAATATCAAACTTTGGTAGGAAATGAAAATACCTCATGTGTCTCTGAAATATTTCTTCAACATCCAGATCAATGTTCATCGAAATCGACTACTTGGGATTGCATGCGCATAAGATTGTTCGGTCCAAAAATGGGAAGCATGGAAACAAATGCCATATATCCCATGGCCTCGATTATTTTCTACTGGGTACATATACCAGATGTAAGAGAAAACGAATGCCACTACGTCTTTTCTTTGTATATCAAATTCTTTGATGCAAAGGTCGATGCATATTGCTCTATGAAACTTTATGGGAAATTGCTTGTGGCCTGTTTGGAGTTTAATTGGTTCTTGGTTGTATGCTTCGTCTGTCAATTTGTATATCATGGGACTTCGAGTGTTGTTTGGAGGACACAAAATAATAGAATTTCAATTTTTTAGCCAACTAGCCTGCAAATCCTCTTGATAATTTCTATGGCGCTATGACGCAAATGTAGTATGTGGCTTGTTTTAGCATTTTTCCTTGATCAATGAACTTGGTAAAATTAATATCCTGGAATAATTTTAAATCAACGAATGTATACTGTGCGAAGTCCAATTGTGCTATCATATCAACAAGAGGCCCTTAAAATTCAAATTGGCCATTATTATGCTTGCGATGATACAATTTTAAAAAAACTTTGTTTTCTTTCATTCATTTATTTTAAAATACATGGCCTCGGTTATTTTCTACTGGGTACATATACCAGATGTAAGAGAAAATGAATGACACAATGCCTTTTCTTTGTATATCAAATTGTTTGATGCAAAGGTTGATGCGTCCTGCTTTATGGAACCTTGTGGGAACTTGCTTGCGATCTGTTTGGAGTTTAATTGGTTCTTGGTTGTATGCTTCATCTGTCAATTTGTATATTGCGGGACTCTGAGTGTTTTTTGGAGGACACAAAACAATAGAATTGCAATTTTTTAGCCAACTAGCCCACAAATCCACCTGATAATTTCTATGGCGCTGTGACGCAAATGTAGTATGTGGCTTGCTTTAGCATTTTTCCTTGATCGATGAACTTGGTAAAATTAACCTCCTAGAATAATTTGAAATCAAGGAATGTATATTGTGAGAATTCCAATTGTGCTATCATATACAAAAGAGACCCTTAAAATTCAAATTGGTCGTTGCTATTCTTGCGGTGATAGAATTTAAAAAAAACTTTATTTTTTCCTTCATTTCTTTTTAAATAAGCAATTTAACATCCTTTGATAATTTTATGTAATTAAATTGTACAATATAAATATTTAATATTAATAATTTTGTATTTGAAAATAATGTTTTTAGATAATGTTATATAGTATGACCATCCGTAAACAATCGCAATCTTGAGCCTGCCAGTCCTGGAATCCGTATGTCAATTTGTATGTCGCGGAACTCCGAGTGCTATTTGGAGGACATGGGACAATAGAAGTGCAATGTTAAGCCAGAAAACCCACAAGTTCGCCTATCAATTTGTATATTGTAGAAATCTGGGTACTATTTGTAGGACACAAAACAATGGAGGTTGAATTTTGAGCCCGCCTGCCCGAAAACCCGCAATCCAAAAAGTGACTAAGTATGGAATGAAGGATCCGTACATGCTCTATAAAATCTCATGTCCATAATTTATAAAAGTACATATTTGGTATGTATTTCTTGTTTATTGGAAAATTTCTAGGTGTGGAAGTTGGCAGATGCACGTGTTCAAATTTCCACTTACTTCTATATCGCCAGCCCGACCGACTACTTCGCCGTTTCAAATTGTACAAAATTTTTTTGTCTAATTAAATTGTACAATATCAATATTCAATATTAATAATTTAGTATTGAAAATAATGTTTTTAGATAATGTTAGATAGTTGATAGGAATTACCATTCGTAAACAATGGCAAACTTGAGCCCACCAGCCCTGGAGTCCGTCTTTCAATTTGTATATCGCGCAACTTCGAGTGCTGTTTGGAGGACAAGGAACAATAGAAGTGCAATGTTGAGCCAGCCAACCCACAGGTCCGCTTGTCAATTTGTATATCCTGGAATTATCGGTGTTATTTGTAGGGCACAAAATAGTAACGACCTAATTTTGAGCCCGCCATCCTGACAAACCACGATTCAAAAAGTGGCTAGGTATGGAATGTGGGATCCGTACATGCTCCACTAAATCTTCTGTCCATAATTTATAGTACATATTTAGTATGTATTACTCATTTTTCGGAAAATTCTTTGGTATGAAAATTGCGGATTCACCTCTTCAGATTTGACTTAATTTTATATTACCACCCTGATCGACTGCTTCCCCATTTCATATTGTACAACCTTTTTGGATCACAGTTTTTCCCAATAGGCGAGTTACCGGATTGATGGGTTTAATATTGATAATTTATGTAATTAAATTGTGCGATATCAATATTTAATATTTAATAATTTAGTATTTGAAAATCATGTTTTTTTATAATGTTAGATAGTTGATAGGGATGCCCATCTGTAAACAATGGAAAGCTTCAGCCTGCCAGTCTCAGAGTCCGTCTGTCAATTTGTATATCGCGGAAGTCTGAATGCTGATTGGAGGACATAGAACAATAGAAGTGCAATCTTGACCCAGAAAGCCCATAAGTCTGCTTGTCAATTTGTATATCATGGTATTGTGGGTGATGTTTGTAGCGCATGAAACAATATAGGCCCAATTTTGAGCCTGCCAGCCTGAGAACCCACAATCCAAAAAATGTCTAAGTATGGAATGAGGGATCCGTACATGCTCTATAAAATCTCATGTCCATCGTTTATAAAAGTACATATTTAGTATGTATTTCTCGTTTCCTCTGAGTACTGTTTGGAAGACATGGAACAATAGAAGTGAAATGTTGAGCCATCCAGTCCCCAAGTTCGCATGTCAATTTGTATATCGTGAAACTTTGGGTGCTATTTGTAGGATACAAAGCAGTAGAGGACAAATTTTGAACCCGCCAGACCGAGAACCCACGATACAAAAAGTGGCCAAGTATGGAGTGCGGAATATGTACATTCTCTATAAAAATCTCATGTACATACTTTATAAGAGTACATACTTAGTATTTATTACTCATTTTTCAAAAAATTTCTAGGTGCGAAAGTTGGCAGATTCACTTGTTCAGATTTCACTTACTTTTATATCACCAGCTCGATCGACCGATTCCCCATTTCATATTGTAATAAATGAATATAAACTGGCCCAAGTCCAATTGTGCTATCACATGAACATGAGGCCCTTAAAATTCAAATAGCCCGCAAGCCCGCTTGTCAATTTGTATATCGCAGAACTCTGGGTGCTATTTGTAGGGAACGAAACAACAGAGGCCCAATTTTGAGCTCGCCAGCCCAAGAAGCCATGATATAAAAAGTGGATAAGTATGGAATGAGGGATCTGTACATGCTCTATAAAATCACATGCCCATACTTTATAAAAGTACATATTTAGTATGTATTACTGGTTTCTTGGGAAAATTTCTAGGTGCAGAACTTGACGGATATACATGTTCATATTTCCACCCACTTTTATATCACCAACTCAACCGACCTCTTCCCCGTTTCATATTATACAAAAATTTTGGAACACAAGTTTTTGAATAGGCAGGTTTTTCTTTTAAATAAGATATTTATCATCCTTTAATAATTTTATGTAATTAAATTGTAGAATATCAATATTTAATATTAATACTTTAGTATTGAAAATAATGTTTTTAGGTAGTGTTAGATAGTTGATAGGGATCACCATCCGTAAACAATCACAATCTTGAGCTCGCCAGCCCTGGAGTCCATCTGTCAATTTGTAATGGCATCAGTCCAAGTGGTGTTTGAAGGACACGGAAAAATAGAAATGCAATGTTGATCAAGCCAGCCCGCAAGTCCGCCTGTCAATTTATATATTGCGGAACTCTTGGGTGCTATTTGTAGGACACAGAACAATAAAGTCCCAATTTTGAGCCCGCCAGCCCGAGAACACACCATCCAAAAAGTGGCTAAGTATGGAATACGAGATCAGTACATGCTCTATAAAATCTCATGTCCATACTTTCTAAAAATACATATTATGTATTACTCGTTCTTTTTGGAAAATTTCTTGGTGCAGAAGTTGGCGGATTCACGTCTTTATATTTCACTTACTTTTATATCACCAACCTGACTGACCGCTTCCCCGTTTCATATTGTACAAACCTTTTTGTCGAATTAAATTGTACAATTTCCATATTTAATATTAATAATTTAGTATTGAAAATAATGTTTTTAGATAATGTTAAATAGTTGATAGGGATTACCATCCGTAAACAATCACAATCTTGAGGCCGCCATCCCTGGACTCTGTCTGTCAATTTGTATGTCGCAAAACTCCAAGTGTTGTTTGAATGACAAGAAACAATAGGAATGTGATGTTGACCCAACTAGCCTGCAGGTCCGCTTGTCAATTTGTATATTATGGAATTCTAGGTGCTATTTGTAGGCCATGAAACAATAGAGGCCCACTTTTGAGCTCGCCAACTCGAGAACCTGCGATCCAAAAAGTGGCTAAGTATGGAATGCTAGATCCATACATGCTCTATAAAATCTCATGTTCATACTTTATAGTACATATTTAGTGTGTATTACTCATTTTTTGGAAAATTTCTAGGTGCGGAAGTTGGCAGATTCACGTCTTCAGATTTCACTTACTTTTATATCACCAGACTGACCGACGGATTTCCTGTTTCATATTGTACAAAAATTTTTATCGCGGTTTTCCGAATAGGCGAGTTACCTGATAGGCAGGTTCAATATTGCGTTTCCATTGTTCCGCTGCCTGCAAACAACACCCTGACTTCCGTGACCCACAAATTAGCAAAAAAATTGAAATAAAAGAATATATACTATGTAAAGTCTAATGGAACAATCATATGAAGGATATGACATTAAAATTCATATTCATTGTTGTTATACTTGCGGTGAAGCTAACGGTACATAAAATTTACTTGAACATCAAAAAAATAATTGTCTTGTAACTTTTCGATGCTTCTCTTATACAAACAAATAATCGAAACTATAAACATCGCTCGCTATACCTATTCCTTGATTGAAGAACCTATTACCATGTTTAATTCACTCCATAGTTACCGTTAAGACCAATTACCGCTTCCAAAAATTTCCATCTTCTTTCTCTTTTCTCTCTACTTTCCCTTTCTTTACTTACTCGTTTTTCGAAAAATGTTTAGGTGCGGGGTTTTCTGCCCTGGGTATATCTTCTGCCCTTTTTTTTTTGTAACCCGCCCGACCTCTTTCCATACTTGGGCATTTCTTGGAATCTGTTTCGCGGGTTGGTGGGTGCACGAAATGTACAATGCTTCGTGGCAATTCTCCATCACCGCTACCTTCGTACTTGTTTCCAGATATGAAATAATTAAGCTTTAATGCAAGTAGTTCATCCTGCAAGAACCGTTAAGATTGTCATTAATGTCTGGAAGGCCAGAGAAGATTTGTTGTTACTACAAATTAAACCAATATTTTCGAAGAAGTGTGTTAGCCTTTCCAAGTATTCATTTCAAACACGATGCAATCTGTGCTTTGCGCCGGTGGGTTGGCGCCTTTAAGAAATCTCTAATTCTTCATCTCTCTTCGCTATCACCTCGACCTTCACACTTTTTTCTAAATATGTAATTAGTGAGATTTAATGTTAACAACTCATTCCACATGAACCCTGGAGATTGTCATTCATCAACGAAACGCTCGAGGAGATACCATAATTTGCGGAGGCTTATATTATCCCTCCCCAATTTTCATTTCAAACATCATCTAGAGAAAATGGAAATTCTCATTAACTTGTGGTAGGAGTTCTATCCAGATATAGTAAACACATTTGACCATAATGGCTAGAGGTTCCACTATCCCAGGGCATATTCTTACTACTCATCTCCCTCCACCCAGGAGAAAAAAAGGAGATGGTCCCTTGGTACAC
The DNA here is from genome assembly GCA_000966675.3 of Picea glauca. Classification (NCBI taxonomy): domain Eukaryota; kingdom Viridiplantae; phylum Streptophyta; class Pinopsida; order Pinales; family Pinaceae; genus Picea; species Picea glauca. Next base: position 106,488 of record JZKD02S0124848.1, read on the forward strand.
CGAGAGATATATTTCAAGCCAAAGAATTCCAAGGAAACCCTTCCTAGTTTGAGAACCCGCCCAATTGCATTGATGGCTGGCGCAGAGGTTGATGTCATGGATTCTGATCTGGAAGAAGATGATTTGATGGACGATGATACGAAAATGGATGATGGAAATGCAAAGACTGTTCCCACTCTTGCTCCCAAATTGAAATCAACCATAACTGGTCATACTTCCTGGCTCAGTGATGGTGGCCCTCACAACGCCAAAAGGATTTTTAGAAAAGAAACCGACGCTGAACACAATAGCCTCTTTGCATCTCGAAAGTAGGAATTCTAGAGGTCCAAATTAGTCCATTCTGGGCGGAAGAGTTTCACTGTAAAGAAATGATATGTTGATGTTCCCAGAGATATATTTCAAGCCGAAAAATTATTCAGTTGCGGGATTACTGTGTTGTTCTCTGGATATAAAATTAACATCTTCGGGAATCAGGTCTAGAACTCTCATTGTTGCAAGGCATATTTCTACTAGTCATCTCCTTCCACCCAGAATGGACTAATTTGGGCCTCTGAAATTGCATGTGCAACTTGTGTCCCTGAAGTTTTTTTGACTGTGCAAACGCGGTTTCTATTTTTATCCTAACTTTCAATTAAGGGATATTCCATTTACCCTGCAATGTTTTTCATCTTCTTCGTCATGGGAAGCTTCTGAAAACTATCAATTTTATCACATGATGATTCATCGACAAGAAAGTTCCAAGGATATTGCATACTGCAGATCTCGTGCCTGTGTTTATGGAAGATATGTTCAATGTTTTGGCCCGAAGAACTAGGTCTAATTTCTAGGGATAGATGTACAATACTTGGTGTTTTTTGTTTTAAATGGATTTGCTATTAATTTTATTTTCCTTGGAGTCTTTGTTGCTGCATATTTTCTGGATTCAACGCATGTTCTCATTGGCATTGTTCGGTGGTCTTGTAGTTCTTTGATATTGTGTTTACTTAGGATATTTTTTCTAAGGTGGAACATGTAACAATTATATGACAATGTACTGTGTCAATCCACCAGGCTTTTATGCAAACAAAAAAAATGGACTACACACAGTTTCAAACCAACATTCAATTATATTCGTAATGCAGATACAACATAACAATACCAATGTAATCACCATTCTTGTTTATAGACATACTATTATTAAGTTTTAATGCTAACAACCCATTATTCAAGAAGTTTAATACTTAAGTTAATATGTTATAGTCATGGAAGAATGTATCAAAAACACACTTACACCCACACGCTCCAATAAAATCTAATCTTTAACAAAGCATTTGCTGACAATTAGTAGAAAATGAAGTTTAATAATTAAGTTAATGTGTTACAGTCATGGAAGAATGTATCAAGAACATACTTACACGCACAGGTTGCAATAAAATCTAATCTTCAACAAAGCATTTGCTGACAATTAGTAGAAAATGATGGTTTTGCAACAATGGGGCTTCTTTGAAACCAATTCACGCTTACGAAAACTGCCCTCCGCCTTTCTATTTTCCCACTCTTTTATCCTCTGTAGTTTCTCTTCTTGGTTACTTAATCAATTTTTTTCCAAAAATGCCTTGCTGGGTGGCTTGGGAAATTCACGTGTTTCCGTCGAACGCTTCCCCTTTCTCTAAATTGGCCCTTTATTGTTCCTTGACCTACAAGTAGCACCCAGAGTTCCATGATATACAAATTGATAGGTGGACTTGCATGCTGGCTGGCTCAAAATTGCACTTCTATCTTTCGGTGACCTCCAAACAACATTCAGAGCTCTGCGATATACAAATTGACACATGGGCTCTAGGGTTGGTGGGCTCAAGATTTCCATTTTTTACGGATGGAAAAGTGTTAAAATGAGCCATACCACATTTTCCTCATAGAATATATTTTAAAGGGAAACACATTTCCTCTATAGTTCTGTGTCCTACAAACAACACCTAGAGTTCCGCACTATACAAATTCACAGCCAGACTTGCAGGCTGGCTGGCTAAAAAAATGACTCAGAGTTCCGCAATATACAAATTGATAAATGAAGCATACAACCAAGAACCAAGTAAACTCGCGGATCGTATTCCTAGTCATTGTTTTCTGTGCCTGCCACCTTCACACTTCTTTCCAAGTATCTATCTTGGCAGCAAAATGGGATATTTGTTACAGATGTGAATATATTGGCCCTTCTTTTCCATCTTCTATACTTAGCCAAATATCCGTTTCTTTTTTCCCTGAACTTTATCTTTATCGTCACTTATTTGTTTTTTCGAAAATGTCTTGCTGCGCATGTTGGAAGACTTGCGGGTCCTCACATCTTCTGTGGAACTATTGTCTCCCCATTTTGAAGCATGTTTGTCTGCTTTCCATACTTCTTCATCTCTTTGAATTTATTTCGCAGATAGTCCTTTTGGCCGGTTCAATAAATATTCAGTTCCCAATCGTTGTTTCCTATGCTCGCGCCCTTTTGCAATTAACATTACCAATTATATATCATATCTTATTTCTAGGCATGCAATTAACAAGCGTTAATTTCAAACATCATGGAATGTCATTTGCACGTTGTCGGGTTGGTCCATTCACGGAAATTTCGATCCTCTCTTCCGAGAACGAGCAATCCCAACTGTTTCCCTATTCCATACTTAGACACATTCCCAGAATTCCGCAAACATACAAACCAACCGCTGAACTTCCCCATCATGCTCTCTTCCGTTTTACACGTTTTGCAGTAAAAAATTCTGATACATAAAATTTGACCATGGAACAATCGCCTCTCCTAAGTATCCCCGTAACCCTTTTTTGAATCCCGCTTGACCGCTTTTTAGGCCTTGCAATTCTTTCCTTGCTCTCCGCTGTGTCCATGACCTTCAAACTTGTCTATAATAAAAGAAAAATAAATATATATATATATATATATCTTGTTTTTAAATATGCAATTACTGACATTTATTTCTAACAGCTCATCATGCACGAACCGTATAGCCGTATAGATTGTCATTGATGGGAGAAAGGATCGAGGAGATATCCTATTAATGCGCATTAAACAAATATTTAGTGTAGAGTTACATTATCGGCTCTAGGTGTTCATTTCAACCATCGTCTGGAGAAAACCACCATTCTCATAAACCTATGGCATCATCTCGACAACAGTTCTGTGGATATACATTGAACATCTTCGAGCGCGAGGACCAGAACTTCCAGTGGTCCAGGGAATATTCTTATTACTCAACCTCTTCCATAGAAAACCAAGTAATTTGGACCTCTGGGATTTCTCATGCAGGTTGTGTCCCTAAATTTTTTGACTGTAAGGACCTGGTCTCTTGGTGTGCCGATAAATTTATTTCAGGCAAAATAATTTTTCTTCTGTGGGACCCCTCTTTTGTTTCTTTGTCACCTCAGGTCTTCGGCTAGATGTTAAGATTGTTGGAGCCAACATTGATGTTCAAAGGATAAGATTGCAAATAGTTCCTAGCAAAACATAATAACGGGTTGGACCTCTTTCCCCATTTATTGGAAGACCCCATTCTAGTTCCTGAATATATCACAAGCTTGTAGGTTAGTTCATTTATAAATCTATTCCGCAAAATTGCCTGGCTCTTTACAAGAATAATGGGACAGGAGTACACAACAATTTTTTCCTGGATGGCTCTTTATATTTTGTATTTCACAGTCAACAAACAAGCCATTTTTGACTGGGGCAAGTTAATTTCCCATGAAATATGTTCCCAATTGTCAATCTTCAAAAGAGAAAAGAAATTTTATATGTCGTCCTACTTAGTTTTTGTGATAGCGCATTGCTGTCAATTTCCACAATTGTCTCTTTCCAAGAATGTCAACCGAGAATTTGAGCAACTAACATTCTGGTACCAGGCCTTGTGGAAGCACAAGGCTTCCCACTGTTTTTATGAGGTTTTTAATGGCTTCATGTCTGTTTTCAAAGTTTTGTTGTTAGGAGAAGATGCTCCCCGCATATCTGAATAGGAAACCCATTTTTTGGACAGGAAGGGGACACTTGAACATTTGGATAATTACACTGTGGTAAGAATTTTTGGCTCCATGAAAAAACATGATCTCCTTCCATGTCACATTACAGATACAATGTTTGTTGAAGAAGTAGCACAACAATACAACTACTGGTTGCAACTATTGCAAAATAAGAAAAAAAATAGTTCATTCCTCTACATTTGAAAGTAGGGGAGTTCATATTGAAAAACGTCAAAAAAATTAACGAATTCATTGTGCATTCTAGCATCTTCAACCTGAGATATGCTGAAAGCATAAGAGGATTCGACCCCGATAATATTTTTCTACAACATTTACAAACACTTGGCCTCGACGATTGTTTTTTCAAAAAACACCTGCCCGAAAACATAGACACTAGTGGAAACACTCCTGATTCTGATGTCAGTGACCTAGACACAGTGCAAAGTTTCACAAAATTGTACACACAATAGGGGAAAGGCCCCGATGACAAGAGTGTTCAATCGAAAAATATCACTAAAAAAAGTACGACATCCCAGAGCATCGCTCCAACGGCCCAATAAAAAAACAAAGCAACTTAGATTTTTTCAAATGGAGAAGGAGACAACGACCCTTCTCACTCTAAAATTGATATTTCTCACAAGATTCCAATAGAGAAGAAGAGAAAAAAAATGTGGGATAGGCGGAAGAGTTGAAAATTCAGAGTGAGAACATGGAACTTGACAGTGATATGGATAGCATGCTCTGCTACCTTGATCATCCCGGAGATGCCATCCAGCATAGCCATCCAATGGACATATCTGATACTGAAAATTTTGACGAAGATGAATCCTTCGTGTTCTAGAGCGTTGTTTTTGACATCCAGTCCAAAAAATTGACAATTGAGAAAAAAAATGTAAAAAATAAGAAAGGAAAATCTCGTTCAAAGGTTGACCTTGCCAACATGTGACCGTCCCAAGTCTGTCAACTTCACAATGTGAGTGGAGATGCACTTCATGATTCCATTGGAGGCATCGAGGCCGAGAATGCCAGATTAAAGGACTAGGTCAAGGAATTGGAAGAGGCTTTGATTCCTATGCCATTTCTTGTCAATCCTTTGGAAATAGCGATGCCTGCCACCCCTGCAACCAACTTAAAATCATCCTCTAGCCTCCTCACATCCTGCAGAGGATATGTGGACAATAATATCAAGAAAAGAATGGAAATAGTTACCGAGGCGTGGAAAACATCACAAACCATCACTTCCCTTGGAACCAGGGCACATAGTTTTCTCGAATATTTGCAGGTGGAGTTAAAAGATGAAGACAATTTCTATTTAAAGACGGTCCTTCCTTTTGGCACCATTGTGAACAATATGACATAAACAAAAATAAGACAACAAGATGTTCCATCCAAAAACTAGATCGGTCAATTAAATGCATGCTGGAAAGAAAAAGTGAAGAACCTGCATCTCATTGTTCAGTCATGTGAGCAAGCCATATCAAATAAAGATAAATTATTCACAAGGTTGTCAAGAATAAACTTAGTCGAAAACACCAACAACTTCCAAGACCCCGACTTAATCCCAAACTCCTTGCCCTTAACTAGGCAAGAATTCGATAAATAGGTTGATATGTTTAAGGCGTTATCTATGCAAAAGTTTTACAACATCCTTGTGTTACACATCGAAATTACTCACTTCGATAGTGTCATAAGTGTCGTCATTATAAGTGTCACATTTTGCTCACAAGTGTCGCAAGTGTCAAAGAAAGCATACTGCCATGATGCCTATGTTGTGCCTATAATGACATGAGAAGGACACTTGAAACACCTCAAACATTTTCTTTGGAAGAGGAGAAATGAGTTAATAGGCTCATGAACCTCTTTCCATTTGAAAGAACCCAAAAAACTGAGTTTTTGGAGGGCAGCGCTCCCCTATACCTCTCTCAGGAGTGTTGGCACTCCCCTATACACTATCTAGGAGCGTTATAGCACTGCATCAGCCCTTTTGCATGAGCGCTCCTACCCTCAGGAGTGCTGGCGCTCCCCTATACACTACTAGGGAGCGTTATAACGCTTTGGGTGCCCTTTTGAGGGAGCGCTACCTATTCTGGGTAGCAGTTGATTTGTTGAGAAGAATGGGGGAAGGATCTTTTCATTCTTAGAAGGCAGTTGGGTTCGAATCCTCAATCAAGCCATGATCTTAGGGTAGATCTCTAACTGGAGGAGGAAAATCCTCAACTCACTCCAAAGATATCTCAAGTTGTTGAGCCTCTCCAAGGCTATATAAGTGATCCGTAAATATCTTTTAATGACTGTGGTTGAGTTTTAAATTGCATGTGTTAATTAACCATTTGAGAAGCTTAATGAAAGAATGAGGAAATAAGAGGAATTATGACAGCCATATACATATGTGCATATCTGAAATGAAGTAATAAACATCAAACCATAACAAGAGAATTGATAACGGAGTTCGGCACAACGTTGCCTACGTGTCCGGGCCTTTGTCTCTGTGCGGGAGGCTTCTTTATTTCTGTTCAAAGATCAAAAAATACATCGCAACAGTGCCAATTGGCTACAAGACTGATCTGGTCATGTTCTTCTAGATCTCTAGAACCCAGAAAAAACGGCATGCAAAACGGATGACCGGAGCTCCCAGAAATGTCCTGCAAGCATCTTCTCCTCAATAGCTTCCCTGCATAAAAATGGATCTGGCTTGGATTCCCTTCAACATAACTCTTCTCTGACTGTCCTCCATGGCCTCAAATAGGCCTGGTTTTTATAGATCTGAAGTTGGTTATCCATCCCCAACTTCCTCCCAAAATTTGGGCTCCAAAAATGCCCAATATCTCCCAAAAATGGCCAAAATCCACTAATTACAGGCCTAAATCAAATAAAAATCCCAAAACATTATAAAAAAAAAACACTTGCATAAATATTTGGGCGCAGCCCCCAAAGTGCGTGCCCCTGGTCATATGGGGGAGCGGCCATGTGGCCAGGCACTCCACCTGTGCGCTAGCCCCCTGTCCGGCTGGCTCCTGGTCTTCAGGCGCGTTCCATGTAATCGACGGCTATGGATAGAGCCCCCATGCTCTTTTTGGTGGAAATTCCTGATCGTATGCGACCGGTCGAGAACCAAGGGTTGGTCCCTATCCACATACACCCCACTGGTCATATGGGAGCGTAATATATCCATGGGATGGGGCTAAGCCCCGGCCCTTTTCGCCTCCGACCAACACTTCATTCTAAATTAAATAAATATTTTACCATATATATAATAAGTAACACCAGCAGGTCGGATGGTAAGCCCAGTCCTTCCATTCCATAGTGCAGAGGAGGTTTGGGGTTTGACCCCGGTAGAGTCCATAAAATTTTATATAACCCGAAAGCCAATAGAGGGGTGCCACGTGTCGAGCGTTGGTTGGTCCACGTGTCTGTCACGTACCCTACCACCTGTCTCCCAGTCATCACCATACCTTCCCAGTTAGCCTGCTGATGTCATCCCATGCCACATGTCACCCTTGCAGTGGTGACACATGTCACGCTCAGACTGGTCCAAATCACCTGGTGTACACCCTGTCACCTGCCACATGTCTTCTCCAGGAGATGCCACGTCCGTTGTACGGCCATACGGCCTGTACAGTCAGCCTGCCACGTGGCACTGTATGGACTGTACAGTCACCCATTTTTTTTGCCTATTTGGGTTTTCGAACAGAATGCGATATCTTTCGCATACGAAGCCCATTTGAAGAAGTAAATATATGGATGGAATCAGGAAGATGAGATGGACGCAATGGCATTGGTTTCGTCGGATTCTGAGCACTTTCATTTTTGATCCTTTTTGAGCCTTGTCAGGCTCCTGGATCCGATTCTAGATCACACCTCCCCCCTAAAGGACCTTTTGGTCCCCAAAAGGTTACTGACCAGTCAACAAGCTCAGGATAGGCCACCCGGTTTGTCCTCTGTCTCTGAACTCTGTCATGTGCACCTGTCTCATCAAGATCAACTGTAACACAATCATGACAACTAAAAGTATATTGTTAGCCATTTGAACCCTGTTACATCTTACTGAAGCCACTATCATCCATGTAGAAAACATTGCTAATGATAGCATCAAAAAGACGACTACAAATGAACTGATATACCTGAGATATTTGCACGACATGAGCTTATCTTGAAGCAACTTATGATTGATTTTCCATTCAACAACCATATCTTGTTCTTGCTTAAGATCAATTACTTCA
>JZKD02S0124848.1:135849-180924 GCA_000966675.3 Picea glauca
ATAACAATGGGATCAAGTTGTGGCTTACCTTCAATCTACCATCTATATTCAAATTATGAGGGAGTATGATAATTCCAATAGCTTCTCTAAACAAGGATAGAGGTGTAAAAATGATTAATCCAAATGTCGACTTCATGCTCTTTCTTCCTTAATTGGAAAGCTTTACCAATTTTCTCAATATATGATTTCCTTAGGAGAATGAGATCTCATAGACACCTTTATGATGCTGAGGATCAATTAGGTCTTTAAATTATAACATCACACCTCTAATGGTATTTGGAGGTTTGAAATTGATGATGATATTATTATTTTTAATGATTTTGGCGATTCTATCTATTACACCTTGGTTATAAGGAAATACAACTTTTGAAGTAACATCTTGTTCCCTATTACAAGGTATTATTCCCACTTTCCAAATCATCTCTATAACTTGGGATTCATTATACCCATATTTTTGAAAATGTGAAGAAGGCGATCTCTTTCTTGATCAAGGTGATCATTATTAGAGATCCTCAGGGCTTTGGTGGATAGAGTGCTTATGCTACCTAAATTTTGGGCTAGGTGATGGTGTGAGTCTTCATGAGAATATTATTTAGGAATGGTCTTTTGGAAAACTTTGTGGGATAAGGTCCCATCTTATTTCTTGGTATCCCTCACATCCAAAAAGGGATACTCCCATTTTCTTCGATCTCCATAGTGAGTGGATATATTTTGATGCACTATCTAAGTGGTGAACAAATTTATCCAATTATTCTTTCCCATGTGGCCAGATCACATTAGTATCATTGACACATATTTTCCATACCTTGGGCTTAAGATGGTACGAATCTATGGATTTGGATTCAAAATACACCATGAAGAGGTTTTCCACTATTGGGGAAAGTGGCAAACCCATGGCCATCCCACTAGTCTAGTAATAGAATATGTTAATAAAATTAAATAATGTTGAGCATGGGTAGACCTTGGTCAATTTGACAATACTAGGATCAATGATGTTCTTTATGGCCTCCACATTTTCATCAAGGGGATATTAGTAAACATAGATATCATATTGAAACTAATGATATTTATGGCCTCCACATTTTCATCAAGGGGATATTAGTAAACATAGATATCATATTGAAACTAATGATATTTATGGCCTCCACATTTTCATCAAGGGGATATTAGTAAACATAGATACCATATTGAAACTAATGATAATGACAGTTTATGGTGTTCTTCACTAAATCATCAAAGATACAATCATTTATGTAGGAATTTGTTTGTCCCATTAAGGTTTTAAACTAGGACTTTGGCTAATTTGTGAATAAAAATACCTATTATGTTCATAATTGATTTAAGAGGAACCACATTTTTGTGAATTTTAGGTAACCCATATAAATCCTAAAAAAATATGGATAAATTGGAATGAAATTATTTTTAATACCAATATCCAAATGGAGTTGTTTAATAACCTTCTTTACCTCATTGGTAACCCATATAAATCCTAAGTATGGATCAACTAAGAGTGAAATGATTTTTAATACAAGTATCCAAATGAAACTCCTTAATGACCTTCTTTACCTCAAAATAATCCGTATGTATGTTTCACCTTACTTCTTTAAAGTTATCTGTGATCACTTTAACACAATCCTCAATCCTCAATGTTATCCTCAATCCTCAATGTTGTAAATGATTTCCTCAAGGACATATGGCCTTTTTTTTAAGCATGCTTAATGTGGTTTCATCCAAATTTGCATTGAACAGATTTACATCCATCTTGTTATCATTTTTCAATATTTTTGGTTTTCCATGTTGTTATTTATGTAGTTTTTCATACATTTCTATCAATTTATTTTTGGGCTTATGATTAGCCCTCTATGCATTGAGGGAAACACATGCATCCTTCTTCAACGACACATTCAACTGAAGTGAAATGATTATTTAGGCATCGCATCCAACTTCTTCTTTGCTTTTCTGATTTCCCTTTGAACCAACTCCAAGTTTAATGAATTTGACAACTCCAATTTCGACAAGGAGCTGGCACTCGATTTAATTCTAATCAAAATTATGATTTATAGTTAGTTTCTACTAAAAGTGAATTGAAATTAATATATATATATAAAAGATTATTTTATTTAATAAATATTTATTTCTCTGTTATTATAATTGATAAAGATAAAGGAAAATTATCTGATTTTTTTTATAGATATTTTTTAAGTTTAACTCTTTTTAATAATAAATTATGTTTTTTATAAAGGGAAAATATAGATTTGTATAACTTCTTAAAAAATAAAATTTATTAAAATATAACTTTTAAATTTTAGATTTTTAAAAATGATTTTAGATTTAGATTTGTATAAATCCTAGTAAATTCATATTAGTAACTATATAAATGTCCTAGTAATACAAATGTCCTAGTAACATTCACCAATTGGGCATTTTTGCATCCCCATGAATATTAATGGGTAATGCACCTATTAATACCAAGGATATAACTAGGGTTACAACCCATTAAACCCAAAATCATAACCACTAAACCAATAATTCACTAATGACTTACCAATGTCCTAATAAACTACTAACCCATTAATGTAATAACACCCTAACTCCTAACCCATTTGCCACAAGCTCTTTAACCCCTAACCCACCACTAACTAACTAATGATAAATTATTAATTCATAACCACTAATCCTTAAAATACTAACCTACTAACCCCTAACCCCCATTAACCATTAATCCACTAACACTTTAGTCTCTAAACCCTCACTAACAAACCACTAAGAAATTAACCCCCAACACTTATCCACTAAACTATTATCCCCTAATCCACTACTAACTACTAAACTATTAATGTTAAAAAACTAATACCTTGCCACTAAGCACTATCCCACTAACTGACTAATAAGTAACCCTTAACTCACTAGCCCCTTACTCAATACCACTAACCCTCGACTCAAATATACTAACTCCCTAACCCCTACACCATTAACCCTTAAATATTAAATAATAACCCACTAACCTTCTAACCACTAACTTTTGACACCTAACCACCAACTACTATTCCTTTAACCCATTGACCCCCAACCCTAACACTAACTAGTCAATCCCTATCCAATAATCACAGACCCACTAGCTCACTAAGTACTAATGCCTAACCATTAAAATATAATCCATAACCGTTAACCATCAACAATCAACACATTAACCCTTAACCCGTAACCCTTTAAGTGAGCTAACCCATTAACTAGCAACCCACTAATTCCTAACCTACTATTTTTTTTCCTTGAAAAAAAGATTTTATATTCGTAGGAATCCACAAGTTACAGTTCAAAAGCAACTTTCATCCTTCCATAGGCCTGCTACAACTCTTGTTCCAACAAAGGGGTAGAGCTTTTCTGTTTTCGTTCCTTTAGTTTTTGTTATACTTTTGTTTCAATCATTTCATCTCTTATACGACTGAACCATTCAAAAACATTATCAAAATTTGCAAAAAAGAGTTCATGTTGAGTTCCTCTTAGAAGTGAAATTCCATCGCTTTGGTCTCTTCTCCATCAAAATATTCATAGAGCCCAAAGGTTCTAGAGGGGAGAAGAAATGCCTCCTTTGGTAGGTCATCCGCCCTAACATTTAGTTCTCTTAGCACATGGTGAAATGAAATCCACTCGAAAGACTAGAAGGCCAGTTGTGTATGTCTCATAATTGTAGCCAGTCCAATATCTTTTACTTTATTCTTCTGTCTTGCCCAATCTATTACGAGTTTAGAGTCTCCAGTAACTTGAAGTTTCCTGACATCCTTTGTTTTTTTCATTTCCACGAGAGTCCACAGGGAAATAAATTTATCCCTATTGTTGGAACCATTTCCTGGTGCATATATGATATACAAATAATGTGAGTGATTAATATACAAAACCACACCAGCTTTGCATTTTGGAGGATGTCCTTGACTTGCCTCATCAAAGTACCCCCAGGGAATGTCGAATTCAATCGAAGGGAGGATTGGGTTGTGTGGGATTTTATCCTTTGGATCATTCTTGAATTTTGCTTCCTGGTTTAGAGTTATCATTTCTGTAATGTCCGACGAAGGGAGATTATCCTTGAACATTGCACTATTTTGTGCCCACCATATGTTTGAAACATACATGCTTGGGAGACTTGCATAAAGATTTTCCGATCTATCCATTGTCCATTCTTTGAGACTTTCATCCAAACTATCCTTGTTCCAATCCAACTTGGCATCCAAATTTTCCTTAATCGTCCCCATCACCTGGGATGCATATGAACAAGAGATGAATAAGTGAGAAATAAATTCAGAGTCTTTTTTACAGATATTGCAATGGTTGGGTCCACTCCAACCCCTTTTTACACAGTTGTCCCAACTAAGAATTTTTTTGTTTTAAGGCCAACCAAAGATTTATTTTTCATTTTGTGGGATATTTTAGTTTCCACAATGATCCCCACCACCATTGTTTTTTTATTTCCAGCAAAGTTTTCTTCTTTCCACACTTTGTATCTCAATTTCGAAGTAAAGGTACAACCTTTTTATTCTTCGAACAACATAACCAATCTTCTAAATCCTCATCCAACGAGATGTGGTTTTCACACATAAGACCAACATATGATCTCCATTCTTTTGCTAAATCATCAGCTAGCCCCAGGGAGGTCTTGTCTCTCCATCCTATTCTTCCTCTGAGACGCGGGTTCCCCACATGTAACATCCCTCTCTACCAAGCATACTTTTATTAGCTTATTCTTTGAGGACACTCGCATTCAAGTGATCCGATTATGGTACATTTCGATTTCGTTTCGATTATGGATTATACATGATGATGATGAGTGTTGTGACTTATTGTTATTTAATGTATATGTATTGGAAGATGCTATTGATGAGTTTTCCTGAGTATGAATGAGATGTGACAGGTTATGGATGCTGATGGCATCAATTGACTTCCTTGGTCTCCAGACTGAGTCACGGAGTGAATTGCATTTTTATTGAGTATTTAATTTTATACACTTGTGACATATGATTGATTACAATATGATTTATGTATATGAATTATTGACATGGGTTTTATCTGTCGATGCAGGCTTGACGATGCTTGCTAATCCGACTCACATAAAGAGTAGAGGGGCCATGCACAGAAACCAGACATTGAGGGAAAGGTGTGGAAGCGTCCCTGTCATAGCCTACTATCAGTCCCACCATGGCTCGAATGGTAGGTTAACGATTACCTAATTCGATAGGTCCATGATGTCATGAGGGTTGACTGAGATAGTCGCTCACGAAGATTTCTAAGGAGCGCACAATAAGGCAAAGTCTTTATTTTTTAGAAGCCCTTAGTCTCTCACAAGATCGACCAAGTGAAGTGTTGACTCCAAGGGTTGGACACACTTCCAAAACTAGTCAAAGGCGAGTGACACACTTGGAGCACGAAGGTGTGTCTTGAAGGGCACATCACATAATTAAAAAATTGAGTCAATAAATCTAGGTGGCCTAGAAAACATTTAAATGATTAGACCTTGTTGGATTTAAAATAATTATTAAATAATGAATTTATTAATTATAAATCCCAATAAAATTCTAAGCCTAATTCTAAGACTAAGCCTAAGTCTAAGTTTAGTTAGGGGACTAAATTAAAATATTAAATAAATCAAAATAATATAAATAAATCAAATTAAGGAAAAAGTGAGAAAAATCTAAAGATTGGATAGAATGCACACATATGCATGAAAATAATAAAAAGAGATTTTTAAAATAGAAAGAAATAAAATATAAGAGAATAGGTGTACACATAGAATGGTATCTAGAGTCAAGCTATGCTAGTCTAACTAGAAGAAGACTCATAATCCAACTCTAACTAAGATCTAGTTAGGAGACACTAATTAAATGAGAATTTGGGGAATAAAGGGATAACTAAGAGCAAAAATAGGAACACATTGGAGAATGTAAGGGAAAATGGTTTTTTATTTAAATTAAAAATGGTAATTATTTGTGAAACTTGGGGAGAGTGTGACAAGTGTGTGGGTGAATATTACTAATTCAATTAATTAAAAATATAATTAATTGTGCATGAGGACATGTGTCATTTAGGATATTTCTATAAAACAAATGGTGTAGAAGGAAAAGATGGATTAATTATTCTTGGTAAAGCTATGCTTCCAAAATGGAAAGCCTTGGAGCTATTGTATTTGGTTCTTGTGTGTGCCCCTTTGCAGCTCGGGAGCTTAGGGGGAATAAGAGTGAGCTATTGTATTTGGTTCTTGTGTGTGCCTCTTTGTAGCTTGAGAGCTTAGGGGGAAAAAGAGTACCCCTAGCATTGGCTGGGAAGTACTAGTGAGATCAAGGTACTGGTGAGGGCTTGGACTTATAAGGTGAAGGAAAGGACATCATGCAAGCTCTCATGTGGAGGATCCTCATTTTCATACATCATCTGTATTAGTTATGGTACTGGTTACGATACTTATCGTTATTTAAAACCTTGAAATTTGAATGAAAATCTATATATAATTGGAATTGGGAATATGTTCGAGTATGAGATAATAATGTTGTTATCTTAATGCATTCAGTTCCGTTACGAATCAAATATCTATATGACTAGTATCAAAACCTTGCTGCTCTATGCATGGTTACATTTATGGAGTTATCACTTACATTATGAATAGTTGAAGAAAACAAACTTGTATAGTGTGTCAAAGAAATGCAACCGTAGCTCATACTAATATCTTATTGTATGAAGAATTGCTAGAATTTGATCATGTATTAACGGTGTAGGAAAATTATACAAGTAAATTAAGTCGATTACATTCATTCAAATTTTAAGTATTCAGCTTCTTGTGGTTGATGTTTTTCCATCCAACAATTTATATTTCATAACGATATTATTAACAGAGTGAAGATTTTTTTATTTTACATATGCTTATGACTATAGATGAGATCTAGGCTAATGAACTTTTTACTCTACATCGAGTCGTTTTGGGTTGAGTTAGAAAACTCATTCTGGACCGTTAATGGAAATTCTGGACTGTTAATGGAAATTATGGTTGCTCGTTGAGACAAAACATTGATGATTTTGTGCTGGTCAGCCTAAAATATTTGAAATTATTTTTAGGTTTTATATAATTATAATCACCTTACGCCCAGGGACACGAGATTCATAGGTCATGAAGACGAGGAACTTGATCTTCCATTTAAACCTCTACTTTTAAATTCAGATTACCTTTGGAAAGCACCTTCTGATTGCAGTATGTATTTATAAACTTTCAGTCTAGTGACAGAGAAAATATAGTAACTTTGGAGATAAGTGTCGAGACTTTATTTTTAATTTTAGGCGTAGAATGGATTGTTCGTTTAACTATGGCTATGTCGACTTTGCTTATTCCTGAACTTCTCTCACCTTAACTTACGATTTCTATGAGTCGAATAAATGTTCAATCATCAAACTTAGATGAGAGGGTGTTCTTAACAGATAATTAATACCCTTCAAATATTACTTGTAGTAAAAGAGAAGCTTGACTTTAATTCCTTGAAGTTAATCAAGAAAAGTTATCCAATAGTTTCAATGTTTAGTAATTGTTCGTTCTCTTCTTATATATTTTAAGTTACAAAATATACTTTGATTGAGTGACAAATGAAATGGCTAAGGACAAGGATACATTCCTTGTATATTAAATTATGTAGTAAACTGATATAGATGAAATCCTGAAGAGTTTCAAATGCTTCCACTTGTTTATAAAAAAGGCTTCCCTAGGAATTATGTTATAATGAGGTTACTAATAAATGCATATAATAATTATAAGTACTCTTGAGATATTATTTCAAAAAGTTTAGGAATATTCTTGTTGTCTTGAAGATAATGATTTCTTTTTAATGATTTAGAATACGATTTTATATTCAATCTAAAAAAAAGGATTATATTTTGAGCTACCTTAGTTTCCAAATGTTTACCTTACTTGTTTGATGTCGTAATGGAGGGGTCAACACATATGGTATCAGAGTGGGTTCAACCCTGAGACATTTGATCGTTACGTCTTCCACTGTCTTAACTGAACGATTAAAATATATTACAAATTAAATTTTGAAAATTGTCCATGCAGGTAATCATGGTTAGAGAATGCCAAGAAGGTAGACGATGTGGTGCTAGAGGAAGAGTTCTGACACCTTCGATAGTACCCATTCCAAAAGGGTATAACCCTAGGGAGATGATCAGATCAATGAGTAGGAGCAGGTTGTTGTGGGAGATGTGGTAGGGATGATGAGATCCTTCCATAGGATGTCAAAGGAATTGATTAACCGCCTCGATCGAGATGAGTACAGAGTGTCTGTACCCAATGAGGGTTCACAATGCGCTCCAAATGGTATTAGTAGTATACACAAAGAACTCAAGAAGGTGAGGTTTCTAGAGTTGATGGGTGCCACAAACGACTCATCCACTGAGGCATGGTTGGAGAACATGGCAATGTGATTAGTATTTCGTGATTACACCTCCAACATGAAAGTACACATGACGGTCTTTCATCTAAGGGGGAGTTCTCTTCTATGGTGGAAGATGCTCCTACCTCAACTAAACATGGTCGTTGAAGACGTGTCATGGGAGATGTTAGAGGAATGGTTCCGGGAGAAGTAATTGTTCGAGGAATTCATTGAGTGCCATATTAATGAGTTCAATGACTTAAGACAGGGTGGTCGTACGGTTCTAGAGTATGAGGCCATATTTATGGAGCTACTTAGGTATGCTCAACATATGAACAAAAAGAAGTTAAAGGTAAACAAGTTTTTTTTCTGCCTTAACTTCAACATTCGTGCGAAGGTGAGGATCCTAATGCCTCAAACATTGCACGATGTCATTCATAAGGTCCTCATAGCTGAGGAAGAGTTGAACAACAGGGGTCAGGGAAGGACTCCTTCTAGACCAATTGGACAAACATTATCAGGAGCGTAACAACATCAGACACCAACCAGATAGACTTTAGGACATTGAGATATGCCCATAGGACCTATGTTCACTACACCATGGTGACAAAACCCTCAACATAGGACTCCTTACAGAGGACCACAAAAACAACAACAACACCTACCGCAACAACAACAATAGTTTAGGCTTGTTCAACAGACGATACCAGGATCATAGACTGTTAGGCCAACATTTTCTACTTTGAGGACTAGGAGCACTAGACTGGAGAATGGATGTTGGAAATGTGGAGAACCACATTACCAGCGAGACTGTCTAATTGAGAAGGATAGAGCAGCCAAATCATCAAGACCCACTACAGTTGGAGATTTGGGAAAGGCCCACAGGATACATGCAACAGTGAACAACCACCAGGATGAGCACCAATCCACTATGCTTGAGACGTTAGGTACAATCGCCGAAAAAAGTTTTAGTATGTTGATAGATACAAGTGCTACATAGATCTTTATCTCTAGTGCAATGATAAATAGAATTAAGGTAAAGGAATTCAAGCAGGATGAGTTCATATATGTAGAAATGGCATCGGGTGCCAATCATAAAGTTGGAGGAAGGGTTACAGACTATAGCATTAAACTGAGAGATTTTGTAATGAAGGCCAACCTATATGTCATGATCTTGGGATCTTATGACATAGTGATTGGTATGGATTGGTTGGAGTCACATGATGTGATACTTAACTGTAAGATGAAACGATTAAGTTTGACAGATGATTTAGGACAGAGTAGAGTGATTGTAGGAAGGATTAACCAGGGGGTGTCCTTGATATTTATTTCTTCCCTACAACCATAGAAGAGTATGCGCAAGGGATGTAAGATTTATGAAATATTAGCGCTAAATGAAAAGGGAGAGGTGAAAGGATTAGAAATCCTTCCTGTAGTGCAAGAGTTTGTAGACGTGTTTCCAGAAGAGTTTCCAGGTTTACCGCTTGAAAGAGAGTTGGATTTTACAATAGACTTGAAACTTGGAATTGAACCGATAGTGAGAATTTCATATTGAATGTCAATGCCTGAATTGCAGGATTTGAAAATGAAATTGAAGGAACTGTTGGACTTGGGACTTATACGCCCAAGTGTGTCTCCTTGGGGTGCGCTAGTTATTTTCGTGAGAAAGAAGGATGGATCATGGAGACTTTGTATGGACTATCGTCAATTGAACAAAGTGATGATCAAGAACCAATATCCGTTGCTAAGAATAGTAGATTTGTTTGATTAGATGAAAGGAGCGACGATGTTTTCAAAGATTGACTTGAGATCAGGATATCACCAATTACAGATTAAAGAAGAAGATATCCCTAAGACCGCATTTAAGACGCGATTCTGACACTATGAGTTTATAGTTTTACAATTCAGATTGATGAACATCCCGAGGGTATTCATGAGTTTGATGATTGGGGTGTTCTGTGAATACTTGGACAAGTTTGTTCAAGTATTTATTGATGACATACTAATTTATTCTCGGACGAAAGAAGAAAATGATGAACATTTAAGATTTGTCCTACAATGTCTATGAGAAAAAAAACTGTATGGGAAACTATCAAAATGTTATTTTTACCAATCGAAAATTCATTACTTGGGACATATCATATCTGGTGAAGGTATCACTGTGGATCTAGACAAAGTAGAGGCTATTATGGAATGGCCAGCACTGACAAATGTACAATAAGTATGCAACTTTATGGGTTTAATAGGATATTATTGAATATTTGTCAAAGGTTTTTTGAAGATAGAAAATCCGATCATGGAATTGCAAAAGAAAAAAGAAAGTTCGTTTGGACAGAGAAATGCATGGAAACATTTCAACAACTTAAAGAATTGTTAACGACAACACTGATACTGAAATTCCTCAACAGAAAAAGGAATTCTTGTTATGCACAGACGCATCCAAGGAAGGTTTAGGTGGAGTTTTGATGCAAGACGGTGGAGTGATTGCTTACATTTCAAGGAAATTGAGAAGGCATGAAGAGAACTATGAAACACATGACTTTGAATTATTAGCAATTGTATATGCCTTGAGAGTTTGGAGAAATTATCTGATTGGATGAAAATTCGAATTAAAGACAAATCATTGTGGATTGCAACATATATTTACATAGAGTGACTTGAACACACGACAAAGGTGTTGGTCATAATTAATTAGTGAATACGACTTTGAGATTAATTACATTAAAGGAACGATGAACAAAGTGGAAGATGCGTTGAGTCAGAGACTACTCATATTCTCGGTAATACCTCTTAAGACGAATCTTCGAGAAAATATTCTAACCTTATAGATCAACGATGACTAGTATAAATAAGTTAAGGATAATATTGGACAAAATACCATGATGGTACCAAAGTTTGAAGGTTACTCCTTAGACAATGATGAATTGTTGATATTTAAAGGAAGAATTTACGTACCACCTAACGACAAATTAAGAAGTTTGATCTTGAGTGAAGCACATTAAGGAGTATACATGGATCATCTGGGAGTCACGAAAATGAAGGTAGACCTTAAGCCTTTATTCTTCTGGAAGGGAATGAAAGCATACATAGTTAGTTATGTGGCGAGATGTCTAGAATGTTAGAAAGTGAAGGTTGAACATATACATCTAGGAATATTGTTACAACCACACATTATTCTGGAATCGAAATGGGAGGTCATTTCGATGGAATTTGTCATTGGATTTCCACTGATGTCAAGGAGGCATAGTTCAATTTTCGTGGTAGTTGAAACTATGACAAAGAACACACACTTTATTTACGTACGTATGACGTATTAGGTGCCAAACATAGCTAGATCTTTTGTCAACGATATTGTGAGATTACATGGTGTACCAAGAAGGATCATATCCGATCGAGGATCAATGTTTACAAGATGGTTTTGGACCAGTTTCCAAGAATATTTGGGAACACATCTAAACTTTAGTACAACATATCACCTAGAAAAAGACGGGAAAACAAAAAGAATGAACCAAATTTTGGAGGATATGTTGCATATGTATGTAATGAATCAACAAAAATGTTGGGAATATTTCTTTCCACTAGTAGAGTTTGCATACAAAAACAACTGTCAAATTATGATTAAGATGGCCCCGTTTGAGTTCCTTTACGGACAATTGTGTCGGACGCCGTTGAGTTGGGATCGACTTGAGGATAGGGTCCTGGTAGGACCAGAAGTGATTCAAGAAATGTAAGAACATATGCAATTGATAAGACATAGGATTAAATAAGAGTAAGATAAAAAAAAAATATATGTTGATGCATAGTGCGTTGACCACAATTATGAAGTTGGTGATAGAGCTTTCTTGTGGGTAAAACCACACAAGGTTTCGATCAAGTTTGGAAAGGGCTCTAAAATCTCTCCTAGGTTTGTGGGGCCTCTCAAAGTTGTGGAAAAGAAAGGACCCATGGCTTATCGACTATACTTTCTTGATTCTTTGAGGCATATGCACAATGCATTTCATGTATTTGTTTTGAGACATTATATTAGTAATCCTTTATGTGTTATTGACATGAGTTATTTGTAGGTGTCAGACAAGGGTGCTCTCATGGCAGATCCAATCTGCATTATATACCATTGCATTCGACATCTATGGAATTGAATAGTCAATCAGGTCAAGGTCCAATGGGAAAAATATATTCCACACTCAAATACCTGGGAGGATGCATATGAGATGCGTCAACAATTTCCTTAATTGTTTGATAGATTAGACATATAGATCTATGTCAGATACATTTATTTACTTGCATTTATATACTATACAAACTTTGGGAAAAGTTTAAAATAAGAGGGGGTGTAAGTAACATCCCTCTGTATGGAGAACACTTTTATTATCTTATTCTTTGAGGAAATTTGCATGCAAGTGATCCAATTATGGTACATTGTGATTTCGTTTCGATTATGGATTATACATGATGATGTTGATGTTGATGTGTTGTGACTTATTATTATTTGATGTATATGTATTGGGATATGCTATTGACAAGTTTTCTGGAGTGTGAAGGACACATGATAGGTTATGGATGATGATGGCATCAATAGACTTCCTTGGACTCTAGATTGAGTCAGGGAGTGAATTGTATTTTGATTGAGTATTTCATTTTACACATTTGTGACATAAGATTGATTACAATATGATTTATGTGTATGAATTATTGACATGGGTTTTATTAGTGGATGCACACATGACGATGCTTGCTAACCTGACTCACATAATGAGTAGAGGAGCCATGCACCGAAACTATACATTGAGGGAGAGGTGTGGCGACGTCCCTGTCACAACCTACTATCACTCCCACCGTGGTTTGAATGGTAGGTTAATGATTACCTAGTTCGAGAGGTACACAATGTCGTGAGGGCAGACTAAGACAAATGGTCACAAAGATTTCTAAGGAGCACACAATAAGGCAAAATCCTTATTCCTTAGAATCCCTTAGTCTCTCACAAGGTCGACCGAGTGGATTGTTGACTCCAAGGGTTGGACAAATTTCCAAAACCAGTCAAAGACGAGTGACACCCTTGGATAATGGAGTTGGGTCTTGAAGGGCATGTCGGGTAATTAAAAACATGAGTCAATAAATCTAGGAGGAATAGAAAACATTTAAATGATTAGACATTGTTGGATTTAAAATAATTTATTAAACAATGAATTTATTAATTATAAATCCAAATAAAAGTCTAAGCCTAATTCTAAGACTAAGCCTAAGTCTAAGTTTAGTTAGGGGACTAAATTAATATATTAAATAAATTAAAAGTATAGAGATAAATCAAATTAAAGAAAAAGTGAGAAAAATATAAAGATGGGATAGAATGCACATGTGTGCATGAAAATAATAAAAAAGGATTTTAAAAATATAAAGAAATAAAATATGAGAGAATAGGTATACACATAAAATGGTATATGTTATCACACTAAGTTCCCTTGGGTATTTTATCCCTTAGGTTTAAATTTTTAGCCTTTAGACTTCAAATTTTCTTTATTTCTCTTTGTGTGATTTGCTTAGGTTAGTTTGAACAAATAAAGATTTGAGTTTTGGATCTTTTTTGGCCCTCATATAGATTTTAAGCCTAGGCTCATTTTATGGCTTATGTTTTTTACTCACCTCATGACTTGACACCAAGCATAACCTATCCCATGACCTTCATGACTTGACATGTCACTCTTTCCACTCATACCTTTTATTCTTGCCATGTTGTCCCTATGTCCGATTATAGGTGGGTCAAATCATTTTTTTGAAAAAAGGGCACTGCCAACTTATTAGGAGTTTTTGTAGCACACTCCTTGTCCTTTTTTCCTTGCCATGATTCATAATTATTTGTTGAGTTCATGATCTACATTGTTTTTAGCACCATGGTTCGTTAAAACATGGATTCTAAGATTTGGTTTTAATGAGTTTTCTAATGGTTTCAAAGATTTGAATTTTCACAAACTCGACACTACTGAAACCGCTAGTTTAGACCAGTTGCAGGCAACACTATGGGATCAACTTCTAAGGATGATTTGGAATCTATGGTGGTCGTGGTGTTATCCTAACCAGTTTTAGAGCCTCAAATTGTCATTACTCATCTAGGTATTTCGTGAGCTCCCTCCATTGCATAATAAATTCCTGAGATATCTCTTGCCTGAGTTTTGGTAGCGACCGATGCTGCAAACCACTCCCTCCTTCATCCCTATGCATTCATAATTTCCCTCTCATAGACTTGCATCCCTTGTCACTTGGTTTTCAGCTATCAAAGATGCCAATTCATTCATCTCCTGAGTTTTTAAGTTCCCTTGCAAACACCTGTTCCTTGTGTGCGCACTGCGCTACCAAAAAACACTGTTGAAACCTTGCTACTTTTCCCCTCTTTTCCCCACGCTGTATTTTTTTTGGATTGGAGTGTTACTTGCCGGTATTTAAAGACCTCTATTGCATTTTTACTTTCACTATATCATTACTCTTCATATTGATATCTACAGATAGTAAGGGGAGGGGAAATTGCACTTCCTACCTTTCAAAATCCATCAAATAGTTTTATGTCAAAACAAGGTGAGTTAGATGAGAATCTTATGAGAGACTAGTCATTATTCACTATCATTTTTTACATTGAAATATGCCTATGTTTGATCCCTTAGACTTCACTGATTCAAGTGGATATCAATGGCCACCCACCTCTTCCAACAGGCTCAAAACAGTTTTTTGATAGTTTTGACAATTTACTATTTTTAGTAGTTTTAACTTCCAGGGCCATTTTGAAGGCCTAAATGAAGGTTTTTCGGGATTGAGCTTCTCAATGATATTCGAAGGCATTATTGAGCCCCCAAAATGAATCTCCTCGATGATACATTTCCAACGGGCTATCATATGCCTAAAATGAAGATCGTATGCAAAAGCTACGACCCCGAGAAGTTGATGTACTAACTTACCCAAATGGGGCCCACATGGCTTTTGGCGCTTCATCTCCTAGGGTTAGGTTTTGGATGTCTAGAATTTTTGAAATTCGTGTTTACTGTAAAAAGGCCTTTAGAGCCTCATTGTAATCATCTTCTTGTTAATGAGTGCAGCCGTCACATCTCTTCTCAGAGATAAGCCGCCACCATTCCAACAAGCTTGTTTCCATTGCATTTTACAGTTTCAGCTTATTTCCTTATTGAATAGAAAACCAATTTTACTGTATCTTTGTTATTTTGTGTTAAGCACCTATTAATAATCTGTAGTCATTTCATTCTTCTCATAAAATCCGGATCAATGGTATCAGAGAGGTCTTCTACCTGTCGTTTTAATGCATGTCCCCAACGAGGTCGGAGTACAAAGAGTTGGGTCTCAAGCTTGTTTATCTTGAGGAAAAAATCTCTCACACACCCAAGCGACCTCTCATGGAAGGAGAAAAGAAATATGACGGGACATGAGATCCTTTCAAACTATTGATTGAGGAATCCCTCATGCAACAAAGGAATGATATGATGGATAGTTTCACGCAAATCCTTCGAAGGCTACCAATAGGTGACACATCTTCTTTGAGAGGAGGCACCACCCCCTTCAAGGTACAAATAAACTTCGATATTCCTATATTTGAAGGTCATATAGACACATATGCAGTAAACAAGTGATTGAATCTACTAGAAGTGTATTTTTCTGTCCATAACTTTTCGAATAGAGAAAATATTACTTTTGCACTCCTCAAAGCCATTCCCCATGCAAAAGATTGGTGGGAAACTTTCTGTGAGAAAAATGAAACAGAGGAACCCTCACTATTTACAGTCACAATAACCTGGGATTCCTTCAGGGATGTTATTAAGGAACAATAATACCTTGTCGGAAGTTATGACGACTTGTATACCAAATGGACCACACTGTGGCAAGAAAGAGACCAAGCATTGCTAGATTTCACGAATATATTCAATCCCTTGCGCACCAAGATGGGTATCAAATATTCAGAGCGATATCTGGTGCTCAAGTATCATGGTGCTATGCATAGATACATCCAGACTGAAATGGAATTTTTGGACATCTCATCCTTGGGCGTGGCCTACCGATATGCCATCAAAATTGAGTAGAAGCTCAAACAAAAGACGCGACAATTTGGGCCTGGGAACCCTCACAACAAAATCTAGGAAAGGGTAGCCCCAACCCATAGAACAAAGGGTAGAGAAAAGATGGACAGTATTAGGACAACCGGTCCAAGCCGCAAGCAAAGGAGGACACTAGAAAGACAAAGAAAGATACCGGGAAGTGGTGTGACTTCCATAAGATCCCTTGGCATAATAGTGCTGACCGCCGCTCAAAGCAGTCGCTAGTGGCCGAAGTGAAAGACTCTGAATTAGATGCGGGTTCATAATCTAAGCCAGAACCAAAAAGGGGAAGATGAATCATTGATGTTGAACCTAGTGCCACCATTGCTACCACCAAGCTCCAGCTTGGTGAACCAGACAATCCAGAAGAAGCAGAACGCCTCTTCGATTCATAGATGTGGGTAAAAGGCACCCCACTACACTTCATCATGGATAGCAGTAGCTAGAATAACGTCATCTCAGCATACGTCATTAAGTGGCTGGCCCTGCCGACAACATCGTACCCACAACCCTACACCATTGGATGGCTCCGCCAAGGAAGCGATCTTTGCATCAACCAACAGTGTCGACTATCGTACGACATAAAGCCCTTCAAAGACGAGGTATTGTGTGATGTTTCTCCTCTCGAAGTTTGTGATGTTCTTTTGGGCCAACCTTATTTATGGAAATGTCATGCTATATATGAGTCTAGGCCTTGTAGCGTTATTATTACTTTGAACAGGAAATTGTATAGGATACCCGAGGTAGTCCCACCTAGTGATATTTCCTTGATCTCTGCTAAGCAATGAAGGAAGGTCATCTCTTAGATGGGGAAGTTTGTCTTCTTTGTGATTCTCTCTCAAAATAAGTGAAACATCACAACCACATCCAGGGTATATGCTGCCGACCTCTCCACACAGCAAAAGCAAGTAGATAAGGTCGTGGAAGAATAATCAGATATCTTCTCCTCACCTACCGGGGTACCTCTGCACTTCCAGGTCAAGCACCCCATCGATCTGACCCCCGATGCACTGCTTCCCAATGGGCCAGTCTATCATTGCTCTCTTTTAGAGAACGAGGAGAGAAAGCGACAAATCTAATAACTACTCCACAAGGGGCACATCCATCCCAGTTCATCACCCTGCGGGAGCCCAATCCTGCTGGTACAGAAGAAAGATGGAACTTGACAACTCTGCATTGATTACCGAGCTCTGAATAAAATCACAATCAGAAACCGATACCCGATTCCCCGAATCGACGACCTCCTTGATCAACTCACGAGGGCCAAATACTTCAGTAAGTTTGATATGAAGTTTGGCTACCACTAGGTCTCGATAGAACAAACAAATGTATGGAAAACCACCTTCAAGTCAAAGGAAGGCCTTTTTGAATGGTTGGTCATGCCCTTTGGTTTGAAAAATGTTCCAACCACTTTCACGAGGATGATGGAAGATATGCTGGGACCATTCATCAATACTTTTGTAGTGGTGTATCTAGATGACATTCTCATTTACAACAAGACTTGGGACGAATATTTGCAGCATATTTAACAGGTTCTGCACACCCTACGACAACACATGCTATATGCCAACTTGGAAAAATTCTCCTTCGGCATGGAAAGGGTCCATTACCTGGGCTACATAATTGATCAACATGGAGTACATGTGGATCCATCCAAGATCCAAGTCATCCGTGACTAGCCAGCCCCAACCACACTCACTAAGCTTCAGAGGTTCTTGGGCCTTGCCAATTTCTATCGCAGGTTTGTGTTGGGATTCTCCCATATTGCATGGGCCCTTAGCCAAATAGCTAGGGGTGGTGGTAAGGAAAAATTTCAGTGGGTTCAGTCCCAACAACAAGCATTTGATGGTTTGAAGCAGTGCTTGTGCTCTGCCCCTATACTTTCACTGCCAGACCTACAACAGACCTTTGAGCTTGAGACAGATGCTTCAGACTATGCGGTGGGTGCCATTCTCACTCAGCACGACCACCCCATGGCCTATCATAGTGAGACACTATCATATGTTGTCCGTAAGTACCCTAATTACGACAAAGAAATGTACTCCATTATGCAAGCCTACCGCCAATGGAGATATTACATTCTTGGGAAGGAGACAATCATCCACACTAATCATAAGCCACTGCAGTTCACGAAGACATAAGGAAAATTGTAGAATGATCGCCATCAAAAGTGGTCCACATACTTGCAACAATTCCACCTCAACATAAAGTATAAAACAAGAAGCACCAATCACATTGTTGATTGCCTCAGTAGACCTCCAGTCACGACACTCACCATGGTTCTAAACTCTTGTGGCCATGATACCTCTAGATGGCCCCAACTCTATGAGACAGACCCAGACTTCGCCACCACCTACCAAATGTTGGGTGAAAATGTAGTTGTCAATAATTTCCATCTTCAGGATGGGTTGTTGTGTCGTCTAGGCCATATCTATGTTCCATCAAGTGAACGAGTGAAGCTGATATGGGAATCCCACTACAGTTAGGTGTTAGGACACTTCGACGTCAAAAAGAAAGTGGTGATGCTACAAAAACATTTATATTGGCCGAAACTTTGACAAGAGGTCAGCAAGTATATTAGGTCCTGCACTGCCTGCGTTATTGCCAAACCGACCATTAAAAAATAGGGTCTGTACACCCCTCTTCCTACTCCGGACCATGGGAATCCATCTCAATGGACTACATGTCAGACCTCCCTTCCATCAAGTGGGGAAATGATTGTGTTTTTGTGGTTGTTGATCACTTTTCTAAGATGGTGATTCTGGTTGCTTGCA
The DNA here is from genome assembly GCA_000966675.3 of Picea glauca. Classification (NCBI taxonomy): domain Eukaryota; kingdom Viridiplantae; phylum Streptophyta; class Pinopsida; order Pinales; family Pinaceae; genus Picea; species Picea glauca. The sequence continues at coordinate 155,107 of JZKD02S0124848.1, forward strand.
AGAAGAACATCACAGTAGAGGCCACTGCTAAGCTCTTCTTTGAACGAGTCTGGGTACATTTTGGAATCCCACAAACCATTGTCTTAGAGAAGGACATTTGATTTCTCAGCACATTCTGGTCGAGTCTTTGGTCACTGTTGGACACCAAGCTCACCAAATCCACAACTTTCTACCCCCAGACAGATGGCCAAACTGAGGTCGTCAATCGAATGACTGTGCATATCCTTCACATGTATAATTCAAAGCACCCTCGCACATGGGATGCGAGCCTTCCCTATGTCCAACATGGCTACAACCGAGCCCTACATAGCTCAACTGGCCATAGCCCCTTTTAGGTGGGGTTGGGATTCCAACCATTGGGTCCCATAGATGTTGCACTTCCCCTTGCGATCACCTTGACTGGCTCATCTCCTTCTCCAACTGAAGCTGAAAAAGCCACCTAGTTCATTGTGCAGATCCAGCGCATCCACCAACAGGTTTAGGATATCCTACAAAAGTCCAATGACAAGTACAATAAGTGCCATGATCAACATCGGGTGCCACATAAGTTTTAGGTGGGCGAAAAAGTTTGGTTGCACTTGCAGAAAGAATGTCTTACAGGACCCCATCGGAAGATTCACCCACTCCGTTATGGGTCGTACACCATCACCAAGGCCGTGGGGGATAATTCTTTTGAGCTCACAATTCCTCCTTTCCTTGGCTTGCACCCAATGTTCAACATGGATATCCTTCGCCCTTATTTCCCACCATTATTGGACACCTCAAATGTAGAAGAAAAACTAACACCAATAGAGCTCAACCCCGACTGCATACAACAAGCATCCATAAATTGGATTTTGGACACACATATCAAGGGCACTCGATAGCAAAGGATCTAGCTTTATCAAGTTATCAAAGCAGGGCAGCTCCTGCACCAAGGCAAGTGGCTCACTCGGGGCCAAATTCAACATAAATTTCCTCATCTGATGGGGGAAATCAATGCAATGGATACTATTTCTTCCTAAGGAGGGAGGATTTATCTAGGTGGATATCAGTGGCCACCCACCTCTTCCAACAGGCTCAAAACAATTTTTTGACAATTTTGGCAATTTACTATTTTTAGCAGTTTTAACTTTCGGGGCCATTTTGAGGGCCTGAATGAAGGTTTTTCAGGATTGATATTCTCAATGTTATTTGAATAAAATATTGAGCCCCCAAAATGAATCTCCTCGATGATACTTTTCCAATGGGTTATCATACGCCTAAAACGGAGATCGTATGCAAAAGTTACGACCTCGAGAAGTTGATGTAGTAACTTACCCAAACGGGGCCCACATGACTTTTGGCGCTTCATCTCCTAGGGTTAGGTTTTGGATGTCTAGGGTTTTTGGCATTCCTATTTATTGTAAAAATGCCTTCAAAGCCTCATTGTAATCATCTTCTTGCGAATGAGCACAACTGTTACATCTCTTCTCAGAGATAAGACACCACCATTCCAGCAAGCTTGTTTCCGCTGCATTTTATAGTTTCATCTTATTTCCTTATTGAATTGAAAACCAATTTTACTGTATCTTTGTTATTTTGTGCTAAGCACCTGTTAATAATCTGTAGTCATTTTGTTCTGCTCATAAAATCTGGATTATTCACTATAACATAACCTTTGATGCCTTATCTTTACCTATGGAGACACCTTAGAAGAAGAAATCTCACATGGGAGGAACTGTGGCTATAACTGAACCCTCATACATGCACCTATTTGATGCAGAGCCAATGATTAGGGAAGTTTTCCAAAGGGTGGGCTGCCTCTCTTTTTGCCAAAACATGCAGAGGGGACATCCTGAAGTGGAAAGACAATTTTCCTTACATTTTAATGGCCTTAATACCAAGGTAGGGGACCTTGCGTTTGAGGTGTCTGAAGCCTCTATTGCAGTAGCGACATGGATTCCTAATACTGGTGAAAGATGGTTTAAATCCATGAACTTAAATGATGCCTTCTCCAAGGAATTCCTCAAACCAGATTATCATACAGACAACTTGTCCAAGGGAGTGCCAATAAGTCATCTACTTGAAGATTTTGACAAGATGTTGAAGATCACTGAGAGATACTTTACATGTGAGGGAAGCTTTAATATGTTATACCAGTACCATATAAGAGTTTTTCTTCATTTTACGGGTAAATATGAAATGGATATCCCTTTCTACTTGTTGAGAAGAATGGGGAAAATTTATAATAGAGTCCAAGCCAAGTCCAAGGCTATGGACACTAGTGTCTTTCACTCTGGATTGATCAGGATGTTGGTCTTGGAAGAATTGAAGAAGAGGAGCATTCCTTGGGAACAATTCATCATTTCTTCTCACATGAAGTTGGACATATCTTCAAGTCCTCAATCAAAGATGAAAAGTCCTTTGCCATCTACTAGTGATTCTCTAGCAGGAACAAGAAAGAAAAGAAAGAGTAAAGCCATTGCTCAAGACAAAGAGGTTATTAAGGAAGTTGAAGAAATAGAGAGGGGTGCTTATCATTCTCCATAGAGAGAATTTTCACCTCCTCCTGCATTAGAATTGGAGGAGGTCCCTTCATCCACTAAATCCACAACTAAGAAGGGAAGAAAGTTGCATTTCTCTTCACCTTCTCTGACAGCTAGCATAAAGATCAAGAAGCCTTTCACTAGATCATCAGATCTCAGGGAGGCTGCTGAAGCACAAGCCCTACCCAAGGTTTCAATTCCAAATAAAAATAAAGATAAGGGAAAAGGCATTGAGAAGCCTATTGAGGTGATAGACAGAGCCCCTGTGCAATAGAAAGATGAAGGTGAATCCATGAAGAAACATGTTAATGTTATCAACACAAACACTCCACCTAGCAATCACACCTTCAAAATATTGATTAGACAACTTAGGGAGGCTAGGAAGGAGGTTGATCATTTGAAAGAAGAAGGCTTGGAAGACAAAATAAGATGAAGGATCTTATGGATAATTACAAAAACACCCTTGATCTGGAAAAATTTGCAGCTAGAACAACCTTGCCTCTCCATAAGAAACTAAATAACCTCTACAGGCTAAACAGAGGCTTTCAATCTCAAAATAGAAAGCTCAAGGAAGAATTTAAACACTTCAAGGATGAATTGGCCCAAAGGAATTTGAAAGTTTTGGTATAAGCTGCCATTGAAAGAGAGGAACTAGTAGAGAATAAGAGCACACCTATAACCAAGAAGACCACCCCTGCAAAAGAAAAACATGTCGTTGTGATAGAAGGTATCTCTCCTTCAACAAGGAGGAGTGCTAGGTTGATGAAATAACTGGGTTATATAAGATTCATTTTTGAGAGTGGTATCTTTTTGCAAGAGTAAGAGATAAAGGATAATTTTTTTTTCCACCTATACAGGCATTCACAGGCTCCTAACCTATCAACTCAATTTTTTGTGCTTTCCAAAATATTAGTCTCATCATACAGAAAGAGCACATACATTCTATAGCGCCACGGTGCTGCAGAATCATCTATATAGCATGTCCTGTCATTTTTCTACCTAAAGAGCTAATAAATCTCCTAGCCAAAGTACACAGCAATGCTACCAAATCTCCTAAGCTGAACTTAATGGTGGCGCTACAAATTCCACAAGGTTGTGTCACAATGGTGCTACCAAATACACAGTGATATACATGATCGATGCTACGGAAACTGCAGGCCTGTTTTGGATCACCGCTACGAAATGTGCAGATTATTTTGCAAGGGAACTATAAGAATGTGCTACCCAACACGCTACTGAATGGCGCTACGAACTAGCACCTAGAATCAATGAGTTCAAATTCGTCACTCTTTTGGGTAGCTGATGATGTGGAGAAGAGCGAGGATCATAAGTGGAAGCATGATGACAACATACAATCCCTAGAGAACACTTGGCATGGAAAGGGATGCACATCAAGGGAGACAATGTTCATTTAAATCTTGTTGGATTGGTTGCCAACATGTTTCTTTTTTTATAGTAGTTTGTTAAATAGTTGTTAGCACATTTGTTAGATTGAATAACTAATTTGGAGAATCCTATGGGAGGAAGGCTAGCTTGCACCTCTAGTTGTTGCCTTCCCTTTTTGTGATAAATAGATATTCCAAATGATTGAGAGGGTTCAAATGGTTGAGCTAGGCTCCCTTATTGTAATATTTTTATTAAGCATACTGGTTCTTTGATTATGTACTGGACTTGATAATTTTTTATTAATATAAGTCATTTTCTCTTATTCCATCTTGTTTCCTCTTATACCGAAGTTTTCATGATTGAATGATTCACATGAGATTGTTATAGTTGTATTATGGTGAATGTTTGATTGTAATACTGCTATGATGTTCTTAAGTGTTCTTTAAACTTTGAATTGAAGATGTGTTTTAGTTTTTCCTCCTTAGGCTACTTGAAGACCTGATGTAAATAACATACCTCTACATTTTCCTCACCAAGTCTTCCTTCTATTCACTTTTAATCCCATTCACTGACTGAAGTTGATCAAGACCTCAATTGCTTGTGCATGCTAGCCCAAATTTTTGAGTTAAAACATTATTATCTTGAGTCTTGTCCATTTGACCTTTTAAACACTCATTTACATTTACACATAATCTAATGGGTACTAGGCTTATCCTCTCTGTAATCTGATGGTGATTCCTAGTGGTAATAGTATCTAGAGTCAAGCTACCACTAGTCTAACTAGAACAAGACTCCTAATCCAACTCTAACTAAGATATAGTTAGGAGACACTCATTAAATGAGAATTTGGGAAAAAAAGGGGCAACTAAGAGCGAATATAGGAACACATTGGAGAATGTGAGGGAAAATATCTTTTTAATTAAATTAAAAATGGTAATTACTTGTGCAACTTGGGGAGAGTGTGACAAGTGTGTGGGTGAATATTACTAATTAAATTAATTAAAAAGATAATTAATTGTGCATGAAGACATGTGTAATTTAGGATATTGTTATAAAACAAATGGTGTAGAAGGAAACGAGGGATCAATTATTCTTGGTAAAGTTATGTTTCCAAAATGGTTTTGACTATGTTTTACTTGTGAGAGTTGGGGTACCAAGCTTGTAGAAAGAGTGGAATCTCTGCCTTGCGAGGCAAGCCTTGGACATATTGTTTTTGGTTTATTGTGTGTGGGCCCTTTGCGAATCAGGGGGCTAAGGGGGAATAAGAGTGCCCCTAACATTGGATGGGAGGTACCGATGAGGTCTTGGACTTAGCAGGCGAAGGAAAGGACATTGCGCAAGCTCTCGTGTGGAGGATCCTCATTTTCATACATCATCTGTATTGGTTACGATACTTATTGTTATTTAAAACCTTGAAATTTGAATGAAAATCTGTATATAATTGGAATTGGGAATATGTTCGACTATGATATAATAATTTTGTTATCTTAATGCATTCAATTATGGTACGAATCAAATATATGTATGACTAGTATCAAAACCTTGCTTCTCTATGCATAGTTATATTTCTAGAGTTATCGCTTATATTATGAATAGTTGAAGAAAACGTGTACTGTTATTTCAATAGCTCACAATTATACTAATATCTTCTTGTATAAGTAATTGTCAGAATTTTATCATGTATTAACTGCGTAGGAAAATTATACAAGTAAATTAAGTCGATTACATTCATTCGAATTTTAAGTATTCAACTTCTTGTAGCTGATTTTTTTCCCTCCAACAATTATATTTCATAACGATATCATTAACAGAGTGAATATTTTTTTATTTTACATATGCTTACGACTATAGATTAGATCTAGGTTAATGAAAATTATTACTCTACATCGAGTCGATTTGCGTTGAGTTAGAAAACTCATTTTGGACTGTGAATGGAAATTCTGCTCGATTGTCGATACAAAACATTGATGGTTTTCTGGTGGTCAAGCCCAGGGACATTAGTTTTAGATTTATATAATCATAATCACCTTAAGCCCAGGGACATGAGATTCATAGGTGACAATCCTGTGGTGATTTCTAATTAAACTGTGTAAGATTTTATATAATTACCCGAGTGAAAGAGACTTCTGGTTACTATCCTGAAGGGGTAGAGTTGATGCGTTGAAAGGTCTGTTATAAGTGGTAACATCCTTATGCTACCATTACATATGGGGCTTTTAGCACCATTAGTTTTTCTTCTCAACCAATACCTTTTCTTCATCTGTTATACAGCTACATTGGATGAACGTATCACCAACGATTAGTTTACGGTAACTGATAAGCGTAGGAATTCAAATTCCTTCTTAAGTGAGTGAACGATTACTGTAGGCACTCTTCTGATCTGTTAACAAGTTACCTTTGTTTTTAAGGAATTTTCCTTTCTAGATGGGTATTTACTTGATGTCGGATGACAACGGAATTTTCCTTTCTAGATGGGTATTTGGAATGAGATTAAGGAGTAATTTGGACATGTAATCCATAGATTTGGACACACACCATTGCTTAAGGTAATATATGATTCGACTGAAAAGTCAACTAACAACTAAAGAATTTTTTTTCTCCCTATTGTAGCTGGATATCTCTAGGGTCAACACTTAACCTGTAAACAAAATACCTCTCACCAGAAGGCACAATCACCTTCCACTTACTCTCTAGGTAAGATGCGATAAGATTGGGTTGGGGATTGACTTTTGATTTAATTCTAACGTTCAAAATTCTTGTACTTTATATCCTCTCTGAAAAGTGGCATATGAACAATAAATTTTAATCCATCAAGTGGCGTACTCTATTTCCAGACTGTTAGTTTTTAATTGCTACAGTGATAGCCGGTAGAATAAATGTTATAGATTCCACTTCAATGTGAAGTTAAGGAGAGAAAGAATCCTTCCTAATCGTTGAGTATTTTCTTCCAGATTGTATATTCATTCTTAGTGTCAATCTATGATAATTAATGCCACAATTTAGGGAGTCACCATTCTTTGGCATGCGTGTCGTCATCCTTTTATAAAGTGTGTGTAAAACCTTTCTTCACTAAAATAGGTCATTAGAGTAACTCGTAGTTTAATAGTTGAGTTAAGTAGTAGTATGAAAACATGACACCTATGAGTGTAAGTGGGTTAACAACGTTCCTTATTCAACATTTTGTAATGATTGTTTTTTTCTAAAACGCTTTCCAGTCGTTCAAATAATTACAGAGGTGAATTGTTTTTTCTAAAACGCTTTCCAGTCGTTCAAATAATTAAAGTGAAATAATGACTTAGTTTGTTAATTACTGTTAATAAGTTCTCCATAGACATTTGTTGTTAGACCTTGTTTCGTGACTGTAAATTTCACCATAGTATCATCTTCTGTTGGAACCATCATTAGAGACACGAGCGTTTGAAGAGATTTAGTTGTTCATGGGATTTTAGTCACCTTGATGTGCTCATCTTAGTTTTCATGAAGGCGAGGAACTTGATCTTCCATTTAGACCTCGACTTTTAAATTTAGTTGACCTTTGGAAAGCACCTTCTGATTGCAATATGTATTTATAAACTTTCAGTCTAGTGATAGACAAAGGATAGTGACTTTGGAGATAAGTGTCGAGACCCTATTTTGAATTTTAGGTGTAGAATGGATTGTTCGTTTAACTATGGCTATGTCAACTTTGCTTATTCCAGAACTTCTCTCACCTTAAATTACGATTTCATTGAGTCGAATACATGTTTAGTCATAAAACTCTTAGATGAGAGGGTGTTCTTAACAGATAATTAATACCCTTAAAATATTACTTGTAGTAAAAGAGAAGCTTGACTTTAATTCCTTGAACTTAATCAAGAAACGTTATCGAATAGTTCTGATATTTAGTAACTGTTCGTTCTCTTCTTGTATATTTTAAGTTACAAAATTTCTTGTATATTTTAAGTTACAAAATATATTTTGATTGAGTTAAAAACGAAATGGCTAAGGACAAGGATACATTCCTTATATATTAAATTATGTAGTAAACTGATATAGATGAAGTCTCGAAGGGTTTCAAATGCTTCCACTTGTTTATAAAAAAGGATTCCCTAGGAATTATGTTATAATGAGGTTATTGTTGGCACAGGGAAGACCCAGGGTTCAATGCTAAAAAAACACAACAACAAAATGCTAACTACCGACCCTTTCGGCAACACCTGTGAAGTAGATGAAGTCTCACCCGAGGTAGAGGTAGGGGTGGTTGCAGGACTCCGGTATCTGCAACCTTAGTTGGGACACATATCTGTGATTGTAACACCTTGAAAAAATAGTTAGCAATATAGTTCATCAATGTTTAACCGATATCTACTTCGCAGGTAAAACCCTGATTACAGATCATCGCAGTATTCAACCAGATCTAGCATCTAGCAACACTTATCATGATGAAACATATCATATCTAGAATATTCAAGAACTAAGAAAATTCACACAGGTCAGATCCAACATTTACTCTCATTATTAAGCACAAAGCAACAACATATCTACCTATCATTCATTTATATCAAATCACTAAGCAAGTAAATACATAAATACATCAATACATCACAAAAAGAATTCACAACAGAGGATGTACATGGTTCACCCCCACCCTGGGGCTACGTCCACCAACTCCTCATCTTCTTTATTATCTTTCTTCAATCTTATTACATGCACAGAGCCTTCAGATCAACTTCGTAGAGGACATGAGATCTGTGTAGCTAGATCCTCATTCCCCAAGCTAGGTTACAACACAAAGCCTACATAAAGTCCTTATAGTCACTTTCACTCAGCCTTGAAAACATACACAAAGCACTTACAATGGTTACTTGCACTCAACACCGCTTACCACTGACTTGTCATTTGTACTTAGCCATTCATGCTCACTACATCACCTAGCATCTATTTATACATTACAAAATCATGCCTAAACATGGGTAAGCCCATGTGCCGAAATCCCCATACCCATTACATAATCCCAAATCCCAAAAATCCCTAAAAGGGGGTGAATATCCCATGATCTCTGCTTGGTTTTGTGCTCTACCTTCAACAGCCTATCGAAGTCCCAAAAATAGGTCTAACATGACCAGGGATCCTCAAAACTTGTTCAAGGGCCAACAGGCCCCCAACACTCACCTGTGACTCGTCCTGAGTCACTCTGATCTGGGTAATTCTAATTCAAAAGCCTCGAGCTGCTTCGACTTGTTTTTGTGAAATGACCTCCTGTTCAACAAACTCTTGGATAACAACTTCATTGACAGGTCCCTCTAGGCACTTTTTGGCTATAGTGACACTTGTTCTAGTTCTTTTCCTCGGCCTTTGATCTCTGTGAACAGTTGGAAAGCCTTATCCTATATAGGTTGGAGCCTTTGAGTCACTTCCATGACTTTTCTCTAAATGGTGTGGACCTTCTGTTGGGCAGTGCGCTGCTCTTGGGATCGCTTCTTCCTTTCAACAGTTGACAGGGGCTTCAACTGCGCTCGTATTGCTTCATCTTGATACTTCGCCTCTTGGAGCTGTGACTCCCATGTCTTTAGTTTTGGATTCTTAGTGATTTGCTCATACATTTTTTCCCTATGATCACTCAGTTGTTTACATTCCAATGCAAGGCCCTTAATTCTTTCAACTGTGCCTCGAGTAGTTTCATCTCTTTGATCCCTCACATCCTCCAGAGTGTCGGGCACTGTGCAGAGCTCTAAGTCTGTTATTTTTTTGTTGTAGCTACTGGACAACTTCTGTGAGCTGGTCTACTTAATGAACAACTTAGTCTTCTTCCTTTGGATCTAATCTTGCCACAAAGAGAATTTCTTTGTTGAATGCTTCTTTCACTTCGAGTTTCTCTGCGAGAAACTGTTCTTTTTCCTGTTGAATCTATGCTTTCTCCTCTTCAAACTTTGTCTAGAGGGAAACCTTCTCCTTCTATGCAACTCGACATTGTTCTACTATTAATTCTTGCACTTTCTTCAAGGCTTAGGTGGATTGTTCTATTTCTTCTTGTGCACGACGAAGGCGAGCTTCAATTGTATCAGCTAGTCATGGGAGTTGGGCTGGCTCATGTCCCAACTCTGGTTCTCCCAATGGTAGGGGCATAGTGGACACTGCACGATTGGACTGAAGGGCCTCCTGTACCCCTCATATTTAAACCTCAATTTTGTCATACATATCCTCCTTCTTGGCTTCTTATTTCTGCAATATTTCCTTTGAGATGTCATTCAAAATTGTGATGATGAAGTCAAAATCATCGACAATGAGCACAGTCTGCGTCTTGGTCAAAGTGGCTTTGGATTTCTTTCGGGAAGAGGGTTTCAGGGGAGAAACCTTCCTCTTTTTTATGGGATCAATCTCATATCTAGGTGGTGTTACTTTGCCTTGATTCTGCTCATCTTCTTTGCCATTTATTTCTTCTACTTCGTCATCACCCCCTCGGTCAGGTGATATTGAAGTAGTCTTCTCTGATGTGCTTCTTAAGTCTTGGAATTCTTCAATTTTCTTCCTTCTGCTAGGTCCAGGTGTGTCATTTTCCTTGTGAGCGGCCTCCGAGCTGTCATTTTTGGGGTCATAAATCTCTACAGGGTCAGTGGGGATAAGGAGGTCTGCTGACTAGTCCTTCTCCTCGAGGTCCTCTTCTGTGAGCTTGTAGTACGACATAATCTCTTCCTTGTGTTCGTTAGCTTGGGTAGTAATATAGATGAAGTTCCGATCTACGTGAAACTTCATGAGGGGTTAGAACCTCTGTAGGGTGTTCAACATCATGTGAGGTTCAACTTTGATGGCTCTCTTCAGCTGGAGATAATATGTGTGCAAAACTACGTTCGACTGCCACTATTTTCCCATGTCGCTCGAGTACCAGAGCATGGTGAACTTCACAGTGAGTGAATGGAATGGATTAATGTCTGGGAAGGTCACACCTTCCATCATATACCAAGCAATAAATATGACGAGGATCAGTAGCCAGCTAAAGTGGAACTCATAGCCCTGATCCTATGCTTCACGAAAGTCTAATTCCAGTTGATTAACTAGGTATTTCACCCAGTTCATCTGTAGGCCTTCTACACATTTCCCCGCGAGGTCAATGAAAAATATTGTGACCTACGTGGGTCTATTCTTCCTTATGATCTTTCCTACAATTAATTTGCATGCTAGGAGCACTACGCCATTCTGGATGGAAGCTACCTTGTAGCCTCGCGTCCCCTTCTCAACATCGCTGTAGGTATCCTTGATCTTCTGTGCTAACGCACAATATATGGCTTTTCCTAGATAGAAGTCCTGTGGGTCGGGTCCTTGCATACTCAATCCGGTGATCCTATGGATCATCGTCGGATCAACTATGATACAATGGTCTAGCCATAAGTAGCCGCCATGGTAACATGAAAGTAGGAGCTTGACACAAGCGTTAACCTCCTGGTGCCTTCCAAAGTGTGGGATTTTCATTACATTCAACAGGGTGGACTGTGCGAGGTTCATCGTCCATGGATGGGGGATTATTTTTGAGTTCTTCCCCTTCGTCTTGGTCAAGTTTTTAGACGGGGTGAGCATACTATGGTTCTTGTAGTATCCTAGGTTGAAGTCGTTGAACTTCAACATTACGATATTGTCCTGCTGTGCTTGAACTGCGCGTATCCCTTTTGGGAGGTACATAGTAACCATGGTGTACTCAAAATCTCTCAGCACACTATCACAACTCACCATGCCGTCCAGAGGAGGGATGTAGTCGATCAATATGGTTGGGATTAGCTTTGCATTTTCTAGGTCATCTCTATGGTTGGTTCTCTTTTCCGTGATGGCTTGGGATGGCCCGGATCTGTGGGAGGTCGACAAAGAGGCTTGCACTCCTCTCGTCGATGAAACTTGAATACTTGCAGACACTACTTTCTCGGCCATGAGATTGATGAGAACTTCTTCGACAATTTTCTCTATGGCGCTGAGATTTTCCGACATACACGCTTGGATTAGATGGATGAATGAATGCACAAAACAATATAACTGGTGTCAATATTACTAATCACAGCGCAATAGCAATAAGTTCTCTCTGATACAATTCACAAAATTGTTCTCAGTGTAATAGTCGACAGAATAAGTAAACAACTAGGTAAAAAATGTCTCCAATGGGTGAGAAGCCTTCATTAATTCAATTATGCCCATTATGGCAGAGTCCCAAAGGTCTAATGGCGAGCTTCCTGGCCATAAATTCCATTCTAACCGTTCTTGGCATTGGTATAATGGTTATACTGTTTCTAACAACTATATTTCTTTGCCATGGTGAAGTGCCATGTGAGGTTGTTCTAATATCTCGATGAAGTTCTTGTTTTGCAAATTTTCCCTTTGTGAAGTTCCCTCTGGACCCTTCTGTAAATTTTCAATCTTTTCTCTTGATCTTTTTCCCGACAAGGGAACCATTTTTGGCATAGGGGTAGATGCACCAACAAAACCCTAACTACCGACCCTTTCGGCAACGCCTGTGAAGTAGATGAAGTCTCACCTGAGGTAGAGGTAGGGGTGGTTTCAGGACTCCAGTGTCTGCAACCTTAGCTGAGACACATATCTGTGATTGTAACACCTTGACAAAGAACTTAGCAATATAGTTCATCAATGTTTAACCGGTATCTACTTCACGGGTAAAACCCTAATTATAGAGCATCGCAGTATTCAACTAGATCTAGCATCTAGCAACACTTAGCATGATGAAAAATATCAGATCTAGTAGATTCAAGCACTAAGCACATTCACATAGGTCATATACAACATTTACTCTCATTATTAAGCACAAAGCAACAATAGATATACCTATCCTTCATTTATATCAAAGCACTAAGCAAGTAAATACATAAATACATCAATACATCGCACAAAGAGTTCACAAAACATGATGTACGTGGTTCACCCCCACCGTAGGGCTACGTCCACCAACTCTTCATATTCTTTATTATCTTTCTTCAAGCTTATTACATGCACATAGCCTTCAGATCAACTTCGCAAAGGACATGAGATCTACGCAGCTAGATCATCCTTCCCCAAGCTAGGTTACAACACAAAGCCTACATATAGTCCTTACAGTCACTTGCACTCAGCCTTGCAAACATACACAAAGCACTTACAATTGTTACTTTCACTCAGCACCACTTACAACTGACTTGTCATTCGCACTTAGCCATTCATGCTCACTACATCACCTAGAATCTATTTATACATTACAAAATCAGGCCTAAACATGGGTAAACCCATGGGCCTACATCCCTATACCTGTTACATAATACCAAATCCCAAAAATACCTAAAAGGGGGTCAAGATCCCATGATCTCTGCTTCATTTTGTGCTCCGTCTTCGACAGGATGTCGAAGTCCCAAAAATAGATCTAACATGACCAAGGATCCCTAAAGCTTGGTCAAGAGCCAACAACTACTAATAAATGGATATAATAATTATAACTAATCTTGAGATATTATTTCAAAAAGTTTAGGAATATTCTTTTTGTATTGAAGATAATGATTTCTTTTTAATGATTTAGAATACGAGTTTACATTCAATCTAAAAAAAATATATTATAATTTGAGATACCTTAGTTTTCAAATGTTTACCTTACTTGTTTCATGTCGTAATGGAGGGGTCATTACAACTTTTATCAGAGCAGGTTCAACCCTGCGACATTGGACCATTACGACTTCCACTGTGTTAACTAAATGATTAAAATGTATTACTAATTAAAATTTGAAAACTATCCATGTAGGTAATCATGGTTAGAGGATGTCGGGGAAGTAGACGAGTGGTGCTATAGGAAGAGTTATGAAAGCTCCGATAGTATCCATTCCAGAAGGGTATAACCCCAAGGGAGATGAGCATATTACTGAGCAAGAGGAGGTTGTTGTGGGAGATTTGGTAGGGATGATGAGATCCTTCTAGAGGATGTCAGAGGAATTGATTAACCTCCTAGATCGAGATGAGGGAAGAGCATTTGTACCCAATCAGGGTTCACAATGTGCTCCAAATTATAGTATTAGTATACATAGAGAACTCAAGAATGTGAAGTTTCTCGAGTTCATGGGTTTCACGGATGGCTCAGCTACCAAGGCATGGTTGGAGAACATGGAGATGTTCTTTTCACTTTGTGATTACACCTCCAATAGGAAATTCCACGTGGAGGTATTTCAACTAAAGGGGAGTGCTCTTATATGGTGGAATATACTCCTATATTAACTAAACATGGTTGTTGAAGATGTTTCATGGGAGATGTTCTAGGAACAGTTCCAGGAGGGGTACTTGTCCGAGGAATTCATTGAGAGCCAACTTAATGAGTTCAATGCCTTACGAAAGGGTGTTCATACTGTGCCAGAGTATGAGGAAAAAATTATGGAGATACTTAGGTATGCTCCACATCTGAACAAAGAGAAGTTAAAGGTCAACAAGTTTTTGTTTGGCCTTAACTTCAACATTCATGCAAAGGTGAGGATAATAATTCCTCATACGTTGCACGATGCATTTCAGAAGGCCCTCATAGTTGAGTAAGAGTTGAAAAACATGGTTTAGGGAAGGACTTCTTCTAGATCAATTGGACAAACATCATCAGGAGCGCAACAACATTAGACACCAGCCATACAGAATTGAAGACATCGAGATATGCCCAAAGGACCTGTGTTCACTACACCATGGTGAAAGAATCCTCAAAAGAGGACTCCTTACACAGGACCACAAAAATAGAAACAATAACATTGTACGAAACAACAACAACAGTTTAGGCCTGATCAACAGAACAAACCAGGATCATAGACTATTAGGCCAACAATTTCTACTTCGGGAACGAGGAGCACTGGACCAAATATTGGATGTTAGACATGTGGAGAACCACATTACCAATGAGACTGTCCGATTGATAAGGCCAGAGTGGTCAGATCATCAAGACCAACTACGGTTGGAGATTTGGGAAAGACCCATAGGATACATGCAACGATAAAAAACTTCCAGGCCAAACACCAATCCACTGTGCTCGAGACGTCAGGTACAATCGTCGAACAAACTTTTAGTATATTTATAGATCCTAGTGTTATAGAGATATTTATCTCTAGTGCAATGCTAAAGAGAATTAAGGTAAAGGTAGTTGAGAAGGATGATTTCATATACATAGAAATGACATCGAGTTCCAAACATAAGGTTGGAGGAAGGGTTACAGACTCTAACATTAAATTGGGATATTTTGTAATGGAGGCCAACCTATATGTCACGAACTTAGGATATTATGAAATAGTGATTGGTATGGATTGGTTGGAGTCGCATGATGAAATAATTAACTGTAAGATGAAACAATTAAGTTTGACAAATGATTTAGGACATAGTAGAGTGATTGTAGGAAGGATTAACCAAGCGGTGTCCTTGATATTTATTTCTTCCCTACATCTACAGAAGAGTATGCGCAAGGGATGAAATATTTATGCAATCTTAGTGCTAAACGAAAAGAGAGAGGTGGAAGGATTAGAAAAACTTCCTTTAGTGCAAGATTTTGCAGACGTGTTTCCAAAAGAGTTGCCATGTTTACCACCTGAAAGAGAGTTGGAGTTTACAATAGACTTGAAACCTGGAACTGAACCGATATTGAGAACGCCATATCGGATGTCAAATATTGAATTGCAAGGGTTGAAAATGCGATTGAAGGAATTGTTGGACTTGGGACTTATATGTTCAAGTGTGTCACCTTGGGGTGTGCTAGTTATTTTTGTGAGAAATAAGAATGGATTGTGGAGACTTTGTATGGAATATCATCAATTGAACAAAGCAACGATCAAGAACTGATATCGGTTGCCAATAATAGATGATTTGTTTGATCATATGAAAGGAGAGACGATGTTTTCGATGATTGACTTGAGATCAAGATATCACCAATTACAAATTAAAGAAGAAGATATCTCTAAGATCACATTTAAGATGAGATTTAGACACTATGAGTTTACAGTTTTACTTTTTAGATTGACGAACACCTCGAGGATATTCATGAGTTTAATGAATGGGGTGTTCCATGAATACTTGGACAATATTTTTCAAGTATTTATTGATGACATACTAATTTATTCGTGGACGAAATAAGAACATGACGAACATTTAGGATTGGTCCTACAGTGTCTACGAGAAAACAAATTGTATGGGAAACTGTCAAAATGTTCCTTTTACCAATAAAAAATTCATTACTTGGGACATATCATATATGGTGAAGGTATCGTTGTGGATCCAGGGAAAGTAGAGGCTATTATGGAATGGACAACACCGACAAACGTACAAGAAGTATGCAACTTTATGGGTTTAGAAGGATATTACTGAATATTCGTCGAAGGTTTTTCAAAGATAGAAAATTTGATCACAGAATTGCAAAAGAAAACCAAGAAGCTAATTTGGATAGAGAAATGCGCAGAAGAATTTCAAAATCTTAAGGAATTTTTAACGACAACACCAATAATGAAAGTCCCCAAGATGAAAAAAGAATTATTGGTATGCATGGAGACATCCAAGGAAGGTTTAAGCAGAGTTTTGATGCAAGACGATCGAGTGATCGCTTACATTTCAAGGAAATCGAGAAGGAACAAAGAGAAATACACAACACATGACTTGGAATTATTAGCAATTGTATATTCCTTGAGAGTTTGCAGACCTTATCGGATTGGAATAAAATTCAAATTAAAGATAGATCACTGTGGATTGCAACATATATTTACATAGAGTGACTTGAATGCACGACAAAGGAATTGGTCAAAATTACTTAGCGAATATGGATTTTAGATTACTTATATTAAAGGAACGATGAACAAAGTGGAAGATGCGTTGAGTCAGAGACCACACATATTCTTGGTAATACCTCTTAATATGAATATTCGAGAAAAGATTCTAACCTTACAGATTGACGATGACTGGTATAAAGAATTTAAGGATAATATTGGACAAAATACCATGATGGTACCGAAGTTTGAAGGTTACTCCTGAGACAGTGATGAATTGTTGAGATTTAACAAAATAATTTACATACCACCTAACGACGAATTAAGAAGTTTGATCTTGCGTGAAGCGCATCGAGTAGTATACATGGGTCATCTGGAAGTCACAAAAATGAAGGCATACCTTAAGCCTTTATTCTTTTTGAAGGGAATGAAAGCATACATAGCTAGTTACATGGCGAGATGTCTAGAATGTTAGCAAGTGAAGGTTGAACATAGACACCAACATGATTTTTACAACCACACGTTATTCCAGAATCGAAATGGGAGGTCATTTCGATGGAACTTATCGTTGGATTTCCACTGACGACATGGAGACATAATTCAATTTTTTTGGTAGTTGACACTCTGAAGAAGAATGCAAACTTTATTCCAATATGTACGAAGTATCAGGAGCCAGACATACATAGATAGAGTATTTTTCAGCGATATTGTGAGATTACATGATGTACCAAGAAGGATCATATCCGATTTAGGATCAATGTTTACAGGATGTTGTTGGACCAGTTTCCAAGAGGCTTTGGCAATGCAGGTGAAGTTTAGTACAACATATCACCCAGAAATAGACAAGAAAACAGAAAGAACGAACCAAATTTTGGACGATATGTTGCGTATGTATGTAATGGATTAACAAAATTGTTGGGAATAATTCTTGCCACTAGTAGAGTTTGCATACAACAAAAACTATCCGAGTACGATTAAGATGGCCTCGTTTGAGTTTCTTTATGGATGATTGTGTCAGACATCGTTGATTTGGAATTGACTTGAGGATAGGGTCCTGGTAGTACCATAAGTGATTCAAGAAATGGAAGAACAAATTCAATCGATAAGAAAGAGGATTAAAGAAATGTAAGATTGACAGAAAAATTATTCTGATGCGTAGCGCGTTGACCGTAGTTATGAAGTTGGTGATATAATTTTCTTACGAGTAAAACAACACAAGAGTTCAATCAATTTTTAAAAGGGTGCTAAAATCTCTCCTAGGTTTGTGGGACCTTTCGAAGTTGTGGAAAATAAAGGACCCATGACTTATCGACTAGCCTTGCCTGATTCTTTGAGGCATATGCACAATGTATTTCATGTATTTGTTTTGAGACATTATATTAGTGATCCTTCACATGTTATTGACATGATTTGTTTGTAGGTGTCGGATGAGGGTTCTCTCATGGTGGAGCCAATCTGAATTATGTACCATCTCATTCAACAACTATGACGTCAAATAGTTGATCAGGTCAAGGTCCAATGGGAAAAATGTAGTCCACACTCGACTACCTGGGAGGACGCATATGAGATGTATCAACAATTTCCTTACTTGTTTGATAGATTAGACATATAGATGTATGTAAAATACATTTATTTACTTGCATTTATATATTGTACAAAATTCAGATGAAGTTTAAAACAAGAGGGGGTGTATGTAACATCTCGCTCTACCAAACACACTTTTACTAGCTTATTCCTTGTGGACACTTGCATGCAAGTGATCTGGTTATGGTACATTGTGATATTGTTTCGATTATGCATTATACATGATGATGATGATGATGTGTTGTGACTTATTTTTATTTTATGTATATTTATTGGTAGATTCTATTGACGAGTTTTCCTGAGTGTGCAGGGCACATGACAGGTTATGGACACTGATGACATCAATATACTTCCTTGGACTCCAAATTGAGTTTGGGAGTGAATTGTATTTTGATTGAGTATTTCATTTTACACACTTGTGAAATATGATTGATTATAGTATGATTTATGTATATGAATTATTGACATGGGTTTTATTAGTAGATGCAGGCTTGACGATGCTTGCTAATCTGACTCACATAAGGAGCAGAGGGGCCATGCACTGAAACCAGACATTAAGGGAGAGGTTTGGTAGCATCATTGTCACAAACTACTAGCACTCCCTCTGTGGCTCAAATGGTAGGTTAACGATTACCTAGTTCGATAGGTCCATGATGTCGTGAAGGAAAACTGAGATAATCACTCATGAATATTTCTAAGCAGCATGCAATAAGGTGGAGCCCTTATTACTTAGAATCCCTTAGTCTCTCACAAGGTTGACCGAGTGGAGTGTTGACTCGAAGGGTTGGACACACTTCCAAAACTAGTCAAAGGTGAGTGGAACCCTTGGTGCATGGAGGTGCGTCTTGAAGGGCACTTCACATAATTAGAAACTTGAGTCAATAAATTTAGGTGGCCTAGAAAACATTTAAATGATTAGACCTTGTTGGATTTAAAATAATTTATTAAACAATGAATTTATTAATTATAAATCCCAATAAAAGTCTAAGTCTAATTCTAAGACTAAGTCTAAGTCTAAGTTTAGTTAGGAGACTAAATTAAAATATTAAATAAATTAAAAGAATAGAGATAAATTAAATTAAGAAAAAAGTGAGAAAAATCTATAGATTGGATAGAATGCACATGTGTGCATGAAAATAATAAAAAAATATTTCTAAAATAGAAAGAAATAAAATATGAGAGAATAGGTGTACACATCAAATGGTATCTAGAGTCAAGCTACCACTATTCTAACTAGAAGAAGACTCCTAATCCAAATCTAACTAAGATCTAGTTAGGAGACACTCATTAAATGAGAATTTGGGGAACAAAGGGACAACTAAGAGCGAATATAGGAACACATTGGAGAATGTGAGGGAAAATGGTTTTTTAATTAAATTAAAAATGGTAATTAGTTGTGCAACTTGGGGAGAGTGTGACAAGTGTGCGGGTGAATATTACTAATTAAATTAATTAAAAAGATAATTAATTGTGCATGAGGACGTGTCATTTAGGATATTTCTATAAAACAAATGGTGTAGAAGGAAAAGAGAGATCAATTATTCTTGGTAAAGTTATGTCAAAATGGTTTTGACTGTGTTTAACTTGTGAGAGTTGGGATACCAAGCTTGTAGAAAGAGTGGAAGCTCTACCTTGCGAGGCAATCCTTGGAGCTATTGTTTTTGGTTTCTTGTGTGTGGCCGCTTTGCGGCTCGGGGGGATAAGTGGGAAGGAGACTACCCCTAGCGTTGGCTAGGAGGTACTGATGAAGTCTTGGACTTAGCAATAAAAGGAAAGGACATCGCACAAGCTCTCGTGTGGAGGATATTAATTTTCATACATCATCTTTATTGGTTACAATACTTATTGTTGTTTAAAACCTTGAAATTTGAATGAAAATCTGTATATAATTGGAATCTAGAATATTTTCGACAATGAGATAATAATGTTGTTATCTTAATGCATTCAGTTCTGGTACGAATCAAAAATATGTATGGCTAGTATCAAAACCTTGCTTCTCTATGCATAGTTATATTTCTGGAGTTATCACTTATATTATGAATAGTTGAAGAAAACTTGTACTGTGTGTCAAACAAATGCAATCGTTATTTCAATAGCTCACAATTATACATATCTTATTGTATGAAGAATTGTTAGAATTTTATCATGTATTAACGGTGTAGGAAAATTATACAAGTAAATTAAGTCGATTACATTCATTCAAATTTTAAGTATTCAACTTCTTGTAGTTGATGTTTTTCCCTCCAACTTCAGAACGATATTATTAATAGAGTGAAGATTTTTTATTTTACATATGCTTATGACTATAGATTAGATCTAGGCTAATGAAACGTTTTACTCTACATGGAGTCGATTTGCGTTGAGTTAGAAAATTCATTCTGGACTGTTAATGGAAATTCTGGTCACTCGTTGAGACAAAACATTGATGATTGTGGTGTTCAACCTAAAATATATGAAATTATTTTTTAGATTTTATATAATTATAATCACCTTACGCCCAGGGACATGAGATTCATAGGTGAAAATCCTGTGGTGATTTCTGATTAAATCGTGTAAGCGTTTATATAATTATCTAAGTGCAAGAGACTTCAGGTTATTAGCTTGAAGGAGTAGCATTGATGCGTTAAAAGGTCTGTTATAAGTGGTAACACCCTCATGCTACCATTACATATGGGGCCTTTAGCACCATTAGTTGTTCTTCTCAACCAGTACCTTTTCGTCATCTGTTATAAGACCAGATTGGATGAACGTATCACCAACGATTAGTTTACCGTAACTGATAAGCGTAGGAATTCAAATTCCTTCTTAAGTGAGTGCACGATTACTGTAGGCACTCTTATGATCCATTAACAAGTTACCTCTATTTTTATGGAATTTTCCTTTCTAGATGGGTATTTACTTGATGTTAGATGGGTATTTAATTGATGTTAGATGGGTATTTACTTGATGTACACCTATTGACAATGGACATAATTAATGATCTTTTAATCTTATTTAACCTTAAACCCTAATTTGATGGCTATGCATTGAAGATGCTGGCATATTCTTAGTGGTCCTTCAAAATCAATGGATCAGATTTATTGTTCATAACTTTCTTGCATTTATCAAGGCATCCGTTAACATGTTTACTTTTTAACATTTATCTAATCACATTAAAAAATTACTGTAAGGATATGTAATTGCCACGTTCCATTTATCAACCTAATGCAACCGCGAGTTAGCAACTGTTTTCGGCGCGAGTTAGCAGCTGTGCTAGTGTATGAGTCGACTGGAAAGTAAACTTACTACCGAAGAAATTTTTTTATCCCTATTGTAATTGGATATCTCTAGGGTTGACACTTGAACCGTAGACTAAATACCTCTCACTAGAAGGTGCAATCACCTTATGCTTACTCTCCAGGTAAGATGCGATAAGATTGGGTTGGGGATTGAATTTTTATTTAATTCTAACGTTCAAAATTCTTGGACTTTATATCTTCCCTGACAAGTGGCGTATGAAAAATAAATTTTAATCCATCAAGTGGTGTACTCTGTTTCCACACTGTCAGTTTTTAATTGCTACAGTGATAATCAGTAGAATAAATGTTATAGATTCCACTGCAATGTGAAGTTAAGGAGAGGAGGAATCATGCCTAACTGTTGAGTCTTTTCTTCCAGATTGTATATTCATTCTTAGTGTCGATCTATGATAATTAACGCCATAACTTTAGGCGATCACCATTCTTTGGCATGCTTGTCGTCATCCTTTTCTACAGTGTGTGTAAAACCTTTCCTCACTAACATAGGTCAGTAGAATAACTCGTAGTTTAACTGTTGAGTTAAACAGTAGTATGAAAACATGACACATGTGAGCGTAAGTGGGTTAACAACGTTCCTTATTCAACATTTTGTAATGATTGGGTTTTTCTAAAACGCTTTCGAGTCGTTCAAATAATTACAGAGGAGAATTATTAAAGTGAAATAATGACTTAGTTTGTTAATTACTGTTAATACGTTATCCATAGATAATTGTTGTTAGACCTTATTTCGTGACTGTAATAAATTTCACCATAATATCATCTTCCGTTGGAACCACCGTTGGAACCATCGTTAGAGACGCAGTCATTTGAAGAGATTTAGTTGTTCATGGGATTTTAGCCACCTTGATGTGCTCATCTCAGTTTTAATGAAGGCGAGGAACTTGATCTTCCATTTAAACCTCGACTTTTAAATTCAATTGACCTTTGGAAATAACCTTTTGATTGGAGTATGTATTTATAAACTTTCAGTCTAGTGACAGACAAAAGATAGTGACTTTGGAGATAAGTGTCGAGACCCTATTTTGAATTTTATGTGTAGAATGGATTGTTCATTTAACTATGGCTATGTCAACTTTGATTATTCCTGAACTTCTCTCACCTTAACTTATGATTTCGTTGAGTAGAATACACGTTCAGTCATCAAAATATTAGATGAGAGGGTGTTCTTAACATATAATTAATACCCTTCAAATATTATTTGTAGTAAAAGAGAATCTTGACTTTAATTCCTTGAACTTAATCAAGAAAAGTTATTGAATAGTTTCGATATTTAGTAATTGTTTATTCTCTTCTTATATATTTCTTCTTATATATTTTAAGTTACAAAATATATTTTAATTGAGTGGAAAACAAAATGGCTAAGGACAAGGATACATTCCTTGTATATTAAACTAGCACAGCAGCAAAATAGTTGTTGGTGAATGCAGAAAGGTTGAGAAGATGAAATGAATCTTTAAAATAATATATTAAATTTTATTATCTATTAACAAATGAATTGTTGGGCTTCATTTATCTGGTGTTAATATTTTAATTTATGTTAATCACTTACGTGGCAATCAATTAGCTATCAAAGTAATTTTTAAATATGATTAGGTAAATGTAAAAAGTAAACACATAAACTGATGTCTTTATAATAGCTAGGAAGTTAATGATTGAAATCACAACCATTTATTTTGTGTGACTACTAAGAATATTCCAGCCATATTTAATCCTATCCATAGAAAACTTATTAAGCACTAAACCCCTATTAAATCTGCTCATTGTCAATAAGTGTACGCCTTTCGGCGTAGTAAACTGATATAGATGAAATCTCAAAGTGTTTCAAATGCTTCCACTTGTTTATAAAAAAGGCTTCCCTAGGAATTATGTTATAATGAGGTTACTAATAAATGCATATAATAATTATAACTACTCTTGAGATATTATTTCAAAATTTTTCGGAATATTCTTGTGTTCTTCAAGATAATGATTTCTTTTTAATGATTTAGAATACAATTTTACATTCAATCTAAAAAAATTATATTTTGAGATACCTTAGTTTTCAAATGTTTACCTTACTTGTTTGATGTCATAACAAAGGATTCATCACACCAAACTAGTGTCCTTAATGCTAATCCATGAGTCTTTGAATCAAAGGGACATGAATTTTATAATTCTGTCCAGAGCCAGGCCACGGGTCCTCTTCAAGACGAATACTTCTTCCATTTCCAACCTTCCACACCGTCAATCCTCCCACCAAGGTGAATGCTTCGACCAAGACCTTCCACACAATGGACCCTTTGGATGACTTGGATGGGGTTTTGAACCACTAGAAATTGACATGTTTGTAAAATATTTTGAGTTCATAACCCTGACCCATAGTGAATTTCCTTGGGTGAGACTCCATAGGTTGTAACCAGCCAGAGCCTTGGCAAAAGGAATAATGTATTTTAGGCCCTATCCACCTAACTCTTTAGGTAGTACTATCGACATCCATTTTTCTAAGTGAATACCCCGTTTTTCGTTTTGACCTACCCACAGGTATTGGAAATCGAGCTTGTAAATTTTAGTGAGAAGTCCTTTGGAGATTGTTACTATAGAATTCCAATAAACATGTATGGTTTCTAGAACCGCCTTAAGGAGCACCAGTCTACCACCCCTGGAAAGAATCCTATTTACCCATACTGAGATCCTAGATACAATTTTCCTAATGAGACAACCCCAATAATTTTTTGTGTAGCACCCTAGATTTAGATAGAATCTGAGGTATTTGAAGCCCACATCGAAGGGTTTTATTGGGGAGGCAATAATACTAGAAAAGGATGCAACTTCTTCTTCATTACATTTTTTAAACACAAAGCTGGAATTTTCCACATTTATATTTATTAGTGTTTCCTAACAATACAGGTCCAAGATCTTTTAAAGCACGGATAGATCTATATGCGTACCTTGGGCATTGCAGAAGATATCATCAACAAACAATAAATGTGAGATAGTCTCACTATCCGAAACTTGTACCCCTCTCAATATTCCACTACATATGAATTCCATAAAAAATATGCTAAGAGCATCTGTGATGATCAAAAAAAGGAGTGGGAAGAGTGGACATCCTTGGAGGATCCCTATTGATGCTTTGAAAAAGAGAGAAGTAGATCTATTACTCAAAACTACAAAGGAAGAACTATGTAGGAATACCATGATCCAATTTTATGTTTGCAGATTCATTCCCATGTCCAAGAGCACCTGCTGAAGAAAATTCTAGTTTACATGATCGTACACTTTAGATAGATCTAGTTTAAGGATAGCCTCTTTTTTCTTCTTGGAATTTACCGAGTTAAGAACCTCTTGGGAAATCGCCAAATCATCATGGATATTCCTATTTCGTAGAAAACCAAATTGTTCTTGCCTAATTATCTCACTTAGAAAGGGTTTTAATCACCTTCCTATGACCTTCGATATTATTTTGTAAGTAACAATACCACATGCAATGGGCCTGAACTCCTAAAAGGAAGCACCATCTTGATATTTGGGGATGAAGCAGAGGAACATGGAGTTAAGGGATCCAAGAACCTTTCCTGTTCTTTGAGATTATCTAATTATTAGTAGAATATCATCCTTGATTACTTCATAAAAATCCTTAATGAAATCCACAGTAAAGCCATCGGGCCTCCAAATTTTCCCATTCTGCATTGAGAAGAGGGAAGACTAGACCTTTGATTCAAAAAATTCCGCTTCCCATGTCTGGTTCATTTCCTCAAAGAAGGCTAGAGGGAATTTTTTCATGACATTTAAAATATCCTGAATAGGACATCTATTAGGGGAACTGAATATTTTTTCAAAGTAAGTGGCCCCAGCTTTGGATTTTTCTTGGAAGGATCGTACCACATTTCCTTATGCATTTTTTATTTCCCAAATTGTGTTTAGGATCCTTCTATACTTGGAAAACTGGTTGAAATATTTAGTATTATTATCCCCTTCTTTTAGCCATAATTCCCTACTCTTGAGATGCCACATTTGTTATTGTTTTACCAACCAATCATTTCTAACAACTTCCAATTCCTTGAGTTCCTTCAATTGGGGAGGACTTAAAGGACCACTACCAATCTTATTGAACATCTTATTGAACATGCTTGTTAGCTTATCTTCTATGTCTTTGATTTTTTTAAGACTTCTCTCCTTCTAGGTTGACACCCATTGTTTAATGGAATTCTTCACTCTTGATAGGTTAGCAGTGAATTGGACCATTAGAGGATCAAAGTCCCGGGGACTTAGTTTCCTTCAATTCACTTTTAATATATTTGAAAATTCCTCTTCCTAGAGCCATACTTTGGCGCAAGGTCACACTCTGCTCAACGG
>JZKD02S0124848.1:218397-260018 GCA_000966675.3 Picea glauca
CAGTTCATTAAATGCATTCTACAGTTTGATTATCACACAATTAATCATGCTTATTTTCTTTAACTGATTTTTCTTGGTAATCTTTAATCATTTATTCCATTAGGGTCGTTACAAAATTCACACCAGTTGGAAGACCATATAAAGAAGAAAGAATAGTGAGAATAAAGTGTCTCTGTAGTCCAGATCAAAACATCAAAAGCAGAAGCAAAGTCTGAGAAGGAAAAATGATGATACTTATGCAGTGAGGGTGGAAGGGAGGAGCAAGGAAGGATTCATATTCTTTAATAAGTAAAGTGTGAAAATAAGGGAGTTGGTGCTTCCTAGGGTTGGTACCCTGAAAAAGAAAGGAGTTGATGCTTCCTAGGGTTGGTTCCCTAAAGACAAGGGAGTTCATGCTTCCTAGGGTTGGTGCCCTAAAACAAGGGAGTTGGTGTTTCCTAGGGTTGGTGCCCTGAAGAAGGAGATTTGTGTCTCCAAGAGTAGGTGCTCTAAATAGCATTGGTTTCCTTCATAATCTCATAATACTCTTTATAAAGCCTTGTAATTCTTGTTAATTATGTTTATATAATTGATTTTAAATACAAGTCCATTGATAATCTATGGCGATGATTAATAAAATAACAAAGTAATTACTGATTGTTTAAAAAGGTAATACTAATCCCCCCCCCCCCCTCTCAGTATTCCAACAATTGGTATCAGAGCCAGTACCTTCAGCACAATCTAATAACTAGAAGGTAGATTGTAATAGCCCTATTTTCCCCAGTTTGTAAATATAACTATAACTAGACAAGAGACTATGGAGGACTAAATATGTGTGAATGTTTGATTTGATGAACCTTTGTATAAAAGGGTCAATGCATGAATTTTATGTTATTAATAGAAATTGGATATGTGTTGCACAATTGCTGAAAGGGGGGAGTTTTCCAATATAGACCATGTATGCTATGAGAGAGATGGTGAGGGAAACCAAGAATGGTTGAGATCACCCTCACCAAACTAGTAACTACTGGGTGTAATTAATCAATAATCCTCTGACCCAGAAATGAATTACCAATCATGTTGGTAGTTGGAAGGCCATCCTCAAGAGTTAATAAGGAGATGGGGCAGGGTACCCATCTGTAAGGATTCCAGGCCTGGCCACGAATTGGGGATTCAGACCCTCACAACTTTACTGAGGAAGGAAATAAAGGAGTTAATTCAAGGGACATAGACAGATATGGAAGGAAGTAGAGAGAGAAATCTCGAGAAGAGACGAGAAACATGTTTTTGAATCTAGAGTTGAGAGAAAAGATGAGAAGAAAGCTCATTTTGGATGTAAGAACCAATGGACAGGGTTTCTCTACAAGTTGATAAATGAGGCTGATGAGTTACTGAGGAAGTACTCATGTAGACCTCTTTGCTTGGAGTAGAGAAAACCAATTGCCAATTTCCTTTGGGAGGAGGAGAGTAACCTTTGTCTCTGACTGTTGTGGAGCATGGATAAAAAATCTCTCTCAGAGCATCATGGTATATCTTTGGGGTGGCCAATGGTAAATCCGTCAAGAGTGGTTGTGCATATGGTTGGGAGGAAACATGAACCCCTTTTAGCAGTCGCTTCACATTTTCCAGTTTTGATAAGTATTTTCATACTCTGTGTAATACATTGGAAGTGATGATTGAATTTATTTGTTTATGGTTAATTCTTGCAATGTTTGTTCAGTTATTAGAAATCCTCATTTTCTTCTGTAAACTATTTTATTTACTTGGTCTTCGATTTACCTCAGTTTAGGTGCTAGAGAGTTATGGAATGTGAATCTACAGGAGAGTCGGGGTAGGATTAACAAAAACGTCTAAGTCCTGCCTATGTTTGAGTTTTCCTTATAGGGAATGTCAATTTCAACTTTGTGGTAAAAAGGGTGTTCCTTCATAGTATCCACCCATTTGACTGAGAACTCATGCCCATGTCCTTAACCCACCTGATGATAAAAGGATTAGCGCTTATCCATAAGAATTTACAAAGGAACCATATGACGAGGGTCTGGGAACCCTACGCTATTCTGAAAGGAGCTAGCCCTTTTGTTTTCGGGACTTCGAAACATATGATTCCACAATCCTCAAAAATAGTCGAAGGCTAGAGTCATCCCTAGCCCTTGTTGCATTTCATCTTCTGGTTCGTGCCCGCCTGGCCAACATGGTTGGTGTCAAGCTCGAGACTATGTGAGTCTGGATAACTTTGGGAGTTCAAAATATTTGGGCGTAGTATCATAAAGGGATTTTTGGCGTTGATCATCAAACGCCAAACGTTCAACAACAATCGATGATTGCCAAAACACCGAAAATGCAGGACGTCAGATGTCAACTTCTGAATTCCAAATGTTCAACGATGATCACTGATTTCAGAAACGTCGAAAATGTAGGACGTCAGATGTTGATCACCGAGCGAAGAAAAAGGGACATTCAACGTAAAATGATGAACATCGATTGTCGAATGGCAAAGGTCACATGGCGATATTTCAAGACTTCAGGGAGTAAGAAAAAGGGGTGTTTAGTGCCAAATGTCGAACAACCCAACTAATAACACCCAGGTAACTTGGGGAGGAAATAGATTTTATACCATAACTTAGATTTTAGTGTGGTGGAGACTGTTAGAAATCTTGTGGCCAACAATAGACAATGGAGATCCCATAATTATGATTTGAGATAGTTAGGAAAAACAAAAAATTGATGCCCCATCTCTAGAAAAGGTATTTATGGGTTGGGTGCGTTACAAATTGGTATCAGAGCATGGAAACAACACTTTTCCTGCTTTGTCTCATGCATGAGTTGCATAAAAATATTATTAGATAACTTTACGGGGTAACACCCTACCTTAACCCTCTTCTATAAGAAACATGTTTGAACCTCTACTCAAGAGAGGAACGAAACATTCTACTGTGGATAGATGTTTTGGAAGCTTTCACTGTATGTTGATAATGTTTCCAAATAAAGAAATTGACTTCATTTTGCAATGATATGTATTGTTCATGAATTTCTTAGATTAGTAAATAACAGAAAACGTTTTTTCAACACTCAAACAGTTAGTGAACAACGGGAAAACTACATCGTAAGAAATGGTGACACACCATGAGTAGAGGGAGATCTCCCACAATAGAGAGGAAGAATCTGATGAAATGAGGGTGGTGGAAACCCCTCTAGATTTGGCCGAAACTATAAGAAGCCTCATGAAAGAATTGTAGAGTTATAAGGATGAAAATGAAAGGATGATAAAGGAGTAGGAAAAAAAAACTGAAATTAATGCAGTCCTTCTACAAAGTCTATCAGATATACAAATCCAACTACAAAATGGTCCAATTTCCAGTCATGTGGACAGGAACCATACTAAGAAAACTCCAAGTCCACATGAGATACAAAAGCATGGTCCAAAAATTGGCCACCCTAGGAGGAGAACCTCAAGGAAGGCCCAACATGGAGTCAAGAGACACTCACCAGAATGTCTCTCTCAGGACACTGACAACTCCAAGGAATATTCTAGTGGCAAAACTAGTTCCCATTCTCAGACAAGAGGAAAGAAGAGGAAACATTCCAAGAGTCATGACCCTAAAGAATTCAATAAATCCAAACCACTCACCTTCGGTGGAGAGATTAAGAAGGGGGAAGAAGAAGAAGTTTGGATACTCGGCTTGAAGAAGTAATTCAGAGTTCATGACTACTTTGATAACTTAAAGGCCTGGATAACCATTTTCATCCTGAATGGGAAATATTCCATTTGGTCGGAGGACCTTAGGAGTGCGAAAGGAATCCATGAGAAGGAATTTTCATGGAAAATTTTTGATAAATACTTCAAGAAGAAGTATTTGTCAGAAAAGTAATTTGATGGGAAGACCAAGGATTTCTATGAATTCAAGCTGGGAAAACTCACCTTAGATCAGTATATCAACAAATTTCTCAAGTTTATGTGGTATGTGCCCTACATAAAGGATGAAAAGGTAAAGATGGAAAGATTTATTAGTGGATTAACTTAGTCCTACTAGGAGAGAATTGAGTTTGATGAGCCAAATACCTTATAATATACTATTCGAAAAGCAAGGTATTGCTATGAGAAATTCAAGAATAAGACAGAACCCAATAAAGACTTGAAGAAGAAAAAAAATTTGGGATTCAAGAAGAAGGGGTTTAAGTCCTCGATATTTAAGAACCATGGGAAGAGATATAGGATGAGCCTTCCTACCAGAAGTGTGTATTAGAAAATATTTTCATCCCAGAGTGGAAATAAACCCTTTAGAGAAGCTTCAATTAAGACTGATAACACGAAGAGAGAACCCTTGAAATGTTGGGGTTGTTTGAGAGGAACATATGCTGAGGGATTGTCTGCATAGGACAAAAAAAATGGGAGGCTATACAACATCCAAGAGGCTACAAAAGTCAATGGTGTGGCTAGGAGCATGCCACAAATTTATGCATCCTTGGATAATAGACAAAATGACCACCAAGCTTTAGTGGTGGAGATGGAAAGTACAATTTCCAACCATCCTTTTTCCATTTTAATTGACCCTGGTTTTAATTTGAGTTATTGTTCCCCTCAAAATATTGATAAATGTAAATGGAAATAAGTTAAACATGTTAAATCATAGTTGGTACAACTAGCCTTTGGAACCAAAATAAAAGTAATAGAGTTCATACCAGCATGCCAATTCATTATAAGTGGGTTTCCTGCCAAAGAGAACCTAAACATACTTCCTTTAGGATCCTATGACATGTTGATTGGCATGGACTGGTTGGATGCCTACAAAACCAAGTTGGATTGTGTTAGCACTGAAAGTCACACTTTGACTGCTAAAGTGTAAGCTCATCACCCATAAAAATGTAAAAGATAACTTTGGTTTTGAATAGGTGGATCAACAATATGGATAAAGAAAGAGAGAGGGAAACAAAATGCAGATCAATAGGCTACACCAATGGGCAATGGAGTCATAAACATCCCACTCATCTAAGGCACAAAAGCTGCTTAACAGAAAACAAGATTATATGTTGATAGGTGGAAGAAATGAAGAAGGAAAACATAAGATAGAATGTTTAGTAAATAGAGATCCTTTCAATTTAATGAATCAAAAAATACTTGAATATAAACAATGACTGATGGGAAAAATACAATAGATCCTCTGCTACTTAGGGATCCATAAATCATTGGCAGCCTTTGATCCTCAAATCTGCAATATATTCAAATAAGAAGAAACATAGACAAAAGTTTACAATCTGAAATCACAGCTCTCATGAGTCTCCAATAGCAGTAATTCTTACAATCATAAAATTCCCACAGGCTTACAAATGAACACACATAGGAAACTGCCTATTCCTACTCTCTCTAGCCTCTCTTGGCTCATCCATCCCTTTCTCTAAGAGATATTTCCTTCTTTAAATAGAAAATAGAATCCAAATGAAATAAGGAGGTCATATCCCATATCCTCCATTGGAGTCTAAGCCTTGGAGATAGGTGGCAACAGTCAAAGATGCAAAAATCCAACAAACTACTGATTTTCAGGAATTTGTTGGAAGTCATTAATAAATTGTTTCCACCTCATTCATGAGGCCTTTTCTGGAGCTAAATATTAGGTGAAGGTGTCCATTGACATATAATTGATCCTTTATAAGTCATTTTAACTCTCCTTGACATGTGGCAACCTCTCAACAAGGCAAATATCAAAACCGTGACTGCTACAGGAAATTACTACGCAACACCACTATGCAGAGTACACAACGCCTACTTATATATCCAATATATCTCAAACCATAACACATTTTGAAAAAATGAGAGAGGTTTTTTTTATTTAGAATGTTATGAACAAAAACCTCCTCCATTTTTCAAAAATGCATTCTCAAATGCCCATAACCCAAGTTTTAAATTAGTGACTCAAAAATGGCAGAATAACTCTGCACAATTTAGCCTCTGCTAGAATATTATGCAGCGCCTATAGGTAGCACCCGACAGTGTTGCACCTGTACACTGCTTCTGTCCTTTGTGAAATATTACTCAATGCCATTAGGTAGCACCACTTGCGTTGCGTCTGTGTGCAAGTGTGGGTAGCATAACCAAAAATGCAGTGCCTTCAATATTGAACGTGTGAAGAAAAATTTGTAGTCTTTCATGATGAAAAAACCATTTCAATTAAGTGCCTTGACTATAAAATGGGTAGTTCCTTTTACCACAGGGGAAACTAGCACTTAGAGAAAACTCAAAACCCAGCTAGTTAAACGCTTAGCAGCCCTGAAATTCAACCTCACACTCTTTCTTGTAGAAAGAGGATCTTCCTTTGTCACAACAGAATTTTCCTCATAAAAAATGGCAGGCTTCTTCTTAGGGGTTATTCTCTTCTTTACTGCAGGTATCTCTTGACACTTGGCACCTTAACCAATCTTGTGCTAACATAGGCTCCATGGGGGATGTCATGCTCCCTGTGAGCTTCCAAGAACTTGTAGACCTGTGCCTTGTCCATCCTCCATCTATGTTCAAGAAAACCTCTGTACTCAGAAGAACCTATGCTCCTTTATTCAAATCTGAAATGACTGTAAACTGAAAACGAGATTATTCTGAAAACAACTTGATAAAATTTGACTGTTGCAAATTGTCAAAAAGGGAATGCTCAAAACGAGCTTATTTCTGCCTACTCCTACTTAATCAAGTGTGCTGCTTCAGATTAGGTAAAAGCGTTCTTCCAATGAATCCATACAAGCATCTGACTGATTGGTAAGCATCTTGATCCGTAAATGATCAATGTAGGGAACCAAAGAATATATAAATGCATTTCAAAAGAGAAGGACAACCATCCTTCAATTGACAAAAGTTCTCTAACATCCAAGATTCTCAGAGACTCGAGATAATTAGAAAATGGATCTATAAGACTGAAAACAAATACCTCTTGTTGTTGTTTCAATTGAAGATCTGAAAGTCTCTGCATATCCTCCTGCTGATCATGGCTTCCACCTTCAGATGCTTGCAAATATGAACATGACTCTATGCTAGATTCACTGTTGATGATAGAATGTTTGGTGTCTTCTGCAGATCCAGGTTCCAACACAATACGTGCAGGCTCACTGATTTGAGAAGGTGACCATTGAATGTCCACTGTAGGAGTTTTCGGATGAATGATTTCTATACACAACTGTTCTTCATCAACATCTGATTCATAGTTGTCATAAACTGGTTGGATGCTCCTCAAATCAGGAAAATGGATCTGCTCTTCTTCATCAAAGTATTCATCAAATATAGGTCAGCCCAAGGCTCCTTGGTCTTGCACAAAAAAATGAACAATCCCCCGATCTCTCTCTTCAATATTAGGTGAAAATATATCATGGGAAACCTCTTGCAGGAAAAGAGAAAGATCCTCTTCTACAATTGGTTCTTCTTTCGAATCAGAGACATCATATGCATAAGGTACATGATATAATGCAACTGAACCCATGCAATCATTAGTACAATCATGACTGATATCTGGAAGACTTTCTTCTCGGGAATAAGAAAGAGAAAGAGGTTCATTCCTATCTTCATTTGGATAGTGAATAAAATAATTTTCATCCTTATAATAAGCAGAGCAATCTAACAAATCTTGAGCACATTCTACACATCCCTCACAACAGTTATGAAAAATACTTTCAGAGGGATAAAAAAATTTGCAATGTTCATTGAATACTCTGTGGAAATCCTTCAAGGATGAAATGCTGGAAGAGGGTAACGAGAAATACCATTTATGTGCATCCCCATCCAATGAATACATGAACATTTTCATCAATATATCTTCATGATGGATGTCAAGATGTTGCATCAAATCATGAAATTCATGAACATGCTCAACATGGTTTTCATCCTTACCTTCATAAAATCTTGGCAACATATCTTTCCATTCATCAATAAGAGGCAGAGTATGTGGATGATCCTCTATAGCTGAGAAATTGAGTGGGGCAAACCTCCTGGCCATGATAGCCTTCATAGCCATTTGATTTTCCTCATCCCCAGTGGAGTCACCAATAGATTCTGAACAATGGAGTGGCCATGGTGAATGTGCAGTCTTGAAGGTGTCCAACTTCAGTCACCATCTAAAGCTGGAGTTGTACAGTGTCATTCTTCCCAGGGAGATTTTCAATCTTCTCAAATCTGTCCTCGGCAATGACGCCAAAAATGTTAGCACTGAAAGTCACACTTTGACTGCTAAAATGTAAGCTCATCACCCATCAAAATGTAAAAGATAACTTTGGTTTTGAATAGGTGGATCAACAAGATGGATAGAGAAAGAGAGAGGGCAGAAAAATGCAGACCAGTAGGCTACACCAATGGGCAATGGAGTCACAAATATCCCACTCATCTAAGGCACAAAAGCTGCTTAACATAAAACAAGATTATATGTTGATAGGTGGCAGAAATGAAGAAGGAAAACATAAGATAGGATGTTCATTAAATAGATATCCTCTCAATTTAATGAATCAACAAATACTTGAATATAAACAATGACTGATGGGAAAAATACAACAGATCCTCTGCTGCTTAGGGATCCATAAATCATTGGAAGCCTTTGATCCTCAAATCTGCAATATATTCAAATAGGAAGAAACATAGACAAAGGTTTACAATCTGAAATCACAGCTCTCATGAGTCTCCAATAGCAGTAATGCTTACAATCATAAAATGCCCACAGGCTTACAAATGAACACACACATGAAACTGCCTATTCCTACTCTCTCTAGCCTCTCTTGGATCATCCATCCCTTTCTCCAAGAGATATTTCCTTCTTTAAATAGACAATAGCATCCAAATGAACTAAGGAGGTCAAATCCCATCTCCTCCATTGCATTCTAAGCCTTGGAGATAGGTGGCAACAGTCAAAGAGACAAAAATCCAACAAACTGCTGATTTTAAGGAATTTGTTGGAAGTCATTAATAAATTTTTTCCACCTCATGCATGAGGCCTTTTATGGATCTAAATATTAGGTGAAGGTGTCCCTTGACATATAACTGATCCTTGAGAAGTCATTCTAACTCTCCTTGACATGTGGCAACCTCCCAACAAGGCGAATATCAAAACTGTGACCACTACAGGAAATTAGCACGCAACGCCACTGTGCAGAGTACACAACGCCTACTTCTATATCCAATATCTCTCAAACCAAAAAAAATTTGAAAAACTGAGAGAGATTTTTTATTTTTGGAATGTTATGAACAAAAACCTCCTCCATTTTTCAAAAATACATTCTCAACTGCTCATAACGCAAGTTTTAAATTAGTGACTCAAAACTGGCAGAATAACTCTGCACAATTTAGCCTCTGCCAAAATATTACGCAACACCTGTAGGTAGCACCGGACTGTGTTGCACCTATATGCATCTTTTGTCCTTTGTGAAATATTACGCAGCACCATTAGGTAGCACCAATTGTGCTGCGTCTGTGTGCAAGTGTGGGTAGCATAACCAAAAATGCAGTGCCTTTAATCTTGAATGTGTGAAGAGAAATTTGTAGTCTTTCATGATGAAAAAACCATTTCAATTAAGTTCCTTGACTATACAATGGGTAGTTCCTTTTACCACAGGGGAAACTAGCACTTAGCAAAAACTCAAAACCCAACTAGTTAAACGCTTAGCAGCCCTGAAATTCAACCTCACACCCTTTCTTGTAGAAAGAGGATCTTCCTTTGGCACGATAGACTTTTGCTTCTCAGAAATGGCAGGCTTCTTCTTAGGGGTTATTCTCTTCTTGAATGCGGGTGTCTCTTGACACTTGGCACCTTAACCAATCTTGTGCTAACAAATTGTTACAGTAAAACTTTGGAGTGTGAAAATGAATAAGGAAGAAGGGTAAACCTACAAGGGATTCAAAAACATGTCTCAGTTTGACAAATATCAACCCTCCAAGTGAAGAATTATTGCAGAAAGGGATGTCCCTTGTATGCAATACAAGTACTAAACTCTGTTGAGAATGACAAATGCAGCCTAGAGGACCATCCCATATTAAGAGAATATAAATATGTATTCCTAGAAGAGGTACTAGGTCTACCTGCAAGAAGGGATATTGAATTTTCAATAGAACTTGTACCAAGAGTGGTGCCAATGTCTAGAACACCCTATAGAATGAGTACACCAGAGCTAGTTGAGATCAAAATAAAGTTGAATGATATGTGGGACAAAGGCTACATTCATCCTAATGTCTCTCCATCGGGAGCACCAACCTTGTTTTTGAGAAAGAAAGATGACTTGCTCAAATTATGCATAGGTTATAGACAACTCAATAAGATGACCATTAAGAATAAGTATCCCTTTCCAATGATCAATGAATTGTTTTACCAATTAAGGGGTGCTACAATATTATCCAAGATTAACTTGAGGTCTGTATACCATCATGTATGAATTAAATATGAAAACATTCACAAGACATCCTTTAGGACAATATATGGTCACTATGAATTTGTGGTGGTGCCATTTGGGCTTACCAATGCACCAGCCACTTTTATGGTCTTAATGAATAAGATATTCATAAAGTTCTTGGATATGTTTGTGTTGGTTTTCATGGATGATATCCTAATCTATTCCAAGAATAGGGAAGACCATGAAGAACATCTCAAGCTAGTATCCAAGTAGTAAGAGAACATTAACTCTATGCCAAGCTTAGTAAGTGTGACTTTTTCCAGAAAGAAGTCCATTACTTAGGCCATGTTATTTCTGAGGAAGGAGTGGCAGTTGATCCTGAAAATATTAAAGCCATCATGGATTGGCCCACCCCAAAGGATGTATCTGATATCATATCCTTTATGGACCTAGAAGGATACTATAGGAGGTTCATAAATGGATTCTCCAAGATTGGTTTCCCAATCACCTCCCTTCAGAAAAAGGGGGTTAAATTCCTTTAGACATCAAAATGTGAAGAGATATTTCAAGAGATGAAATAACTTCTAACCAATGCGCCTGTACTGAAGATTGCAGACCCAAAACAAGACTTCCTTGCGTGTACAAATGCCAGCAAGGAAGTGCTCGGAGGAGTCCTTATGCAAGAATGACATGTGATTTTATACAAATCCAGAAAATTTAATGAGCGTGAAGTCAACTATTTGACCCATGATATGGAATTGGATGCCATAGTGCATGCTTTAAAAATGTGGAGGCATTACCTCTTAGGTAGAATATTTGTAGTTATGACAGACCATAATGGGTTAAGGTATTTGTTTGACCAACCAAAACTCAATGTGAGACAAGCTAGGTGGATGGGTCTCCTTAGTGAGTTTGATTTTGAAATCAAACATAGCAAAGGAAAGGAGAATAAAGTGGATGATGGCCTTAGTATAAGTATGAAAGTGGTTCACTTGGAAACTATAAGTGCCAATGAATCAGACGTCAAAGAGAGAGTCAAAAGTGCACAAGAAACATATGCATTTTTCAAGACAATGACATCATACCTAAAGCAAGACCCCACAAGGATGAAGTATGAAGGATATCATATGCTCAATGATGCCATGCTGACTTACAAGGGAAGATTGTATATTCCAAATTGTGACGAATTGAAGAGGTTCATAATGGATGAACTGCAAAAAATACCATATATTGGTCATCCTGGTTATCAGAAAATGATCAGGACCACTAGGAAACTATTTTATTGGCCCAGACTGAAAAAGGACATAGCTGATTTTTTTTTTAATCTATTTTTAAGGTCACGGCCAAGCCACACCAAATTGGTGTATGAGGCCCCCTTGTTTGTGGGACAAGGTACCCCCCTCCACCCAGTGATTTGACTGGTAAAGTCTATAGAGGTATACATACATACGCCCTCTGGATTACTTAGCTAAGTGTCTAGAATGTTAGCAAGTCAAGGCAGAGAACTGCCACCCAGCAGGGTTGTTTCATCCCCTACCAATTCCCGAATGGAAATGGGAAACCATCTCCATGTATTTCATCACAGGATTACCAAAATCAACCAAATAAAATGAAACCATCATGGTAGTTGTGGACAAACTGAGCAAGGCTTCTCACTTGATACCTATAAAGTCAACTTGCAAGGCAATATATATTGCCAACATTTACATGAAAGAGATATTTAGGCTCCATGACATGCCTAAGGAAATTATATCCGACAGAGATACAAAATTTACTTCCAACTTTTGGAAATCTCTATTTGTTGGCTTTTAAACAAAATAGTTTTTTAGAAAATCCTATCACCCTCAAAATGATTGGAAGAAAAATAGGTTAAACCAAGTATTAGAAGACATGCTGAGGATTCATGTAATGCATCAACCGAAGAAGTGGGAGGACTACCTACCACTGGTATATTTTTCCTACAATAATGGATATCAAGAGTCATTAAAAATGAGCCCTTTTGAATCCCTCTATGGAAGACAATGCAACATTCCAATCAGCTAGAACAACCCAGTAGACAGAGTTACAATTGGGCCATATATGCTAAAGGAAATGGAACAACAAGTAATTAAGATCAGACAAAATATGAAGATAGCCCAGGAAAGAAAAAATATCTATGAAGACATGAAACTGACTCCTAGAGAGTTAAAACTAGGGATCATGTGTATCACTGAGTTAGAACCAGGAAAATCTCTTTGAGGATGGGAGCTTGTGCCAAGATGGCACCTCGGTATTGTGGACCATTTGAAGTTTTGGATAGAGTGGAACCAATAGCATATCGGCTAGCACTTCCTCCCACATTGAAGGAACATAATGTTTTCCATGTTTCTTTATTAAAGAAGTATGTACATGATTCTAATCATATTATTGAAGGGTTTGTGATTCAGGTGGAACCCAAGGGAGAATTCCTGCCAGAACCTCAATGCATAATAGATAGGAAGGAAACCCCACTTAGGAACAAATCCATTGCACAAGTCAAGGTGCAGTGGAAACACTTTGGCTTAGATGAGGTTACATGGGAAATGGAGGATGCCATGAAACATGCATATCCATTTTTTCTAACTTATGTACATACAAAGCACATCGACAGTTAGAACATCAAGGAAGATGTTCCTTTAAATGGGAGGGGATTGTAATACCCCTGTTTCCCCCAGTTTGTAAATATAACTATAATTGGACAAGAGACTATGCTAGACTAAATATGTGTGAATTTTTTATTTGATGAACCTTTATATAAAAGGGTCAATGTATGAATTTTTTTTTATTAATAGAAATTGGATATGTGTTGCAAAAATTATAAAAGGGGGGTGTTTTCCAAGATAGACCATGGATTCTATGAGAGAGATGGTGAGGGAAATGAAGAATGGTTGAGATGACCCTCACAAAAATAGTACCTGCTGGGTATAATTTCTCAACATTCCTCTGACCCAAAAATGAATTACCAGTCGGGATGGTATTTGGAAGGCCATCCTCAAGAGTTAATGAGGATATGGGGTAGGGTGCCCATCTGTAAGGATTCTAGGCCTAACCATGAATTGGGGATTTGGACCCACGCAACCTTGTTGAGGAAGGAAATAAACGAGGTAATTTGGAGGACAAAGACAGATCTGGAAGGAAGTAGAGTAGAGAGAACAATCTTGAGAAGAGAAGAGAAGCATGTTTTCGACTCTGGAGTTGAGAGAAAATCAAAGAAACAAGCTCGTTTTGACTGTAAGAAGCCATGGGCAGGGTTTCTCTACAAGTTGATAAACGAGGTTGATGAGTGACTGAGGAAGTACTCATGCAAACCTCCTTTCTTGGAGTAAAGAAAACTAGTTGTCAATTTCCCATGGGAGGAGGAGAGTAACCTCCATCCCTGACTATTGTGGAGCAAAGAGAAATAATCTCTCTCAGAGAATCATGGTCTATATTGGGGGTGGCCAATGGTAAATATGTCATGAGTGATTGTGCTTATGGTTGGGAGGAAACATACACCCCTTTCAGCAGTGGTTTCACATTTTCCAGTTCTACTAAGTATTTTCATAATCTGTGTAATACATTGAAAGTGATGATTGAATTTTTTTGTTTATGGTTAAGTCTTGCAGTGTTTGTTCAGTTATTAGAAATGCTCATTTTCTTCTATAAACTATTGTATTTACTTGTTCTTCAATTTACCGTAGTTTAGCTGCTAGAGAGTTATGAAATGCGAATTCATAGGAGAGTCAGGGTAGGATTAACTAAAATGTATAAGACCTTATGATCTTTGAGTTTACCTCAACGGGAATGTTGATTTCAACTCTGTTGGAAAAGGGGAGTTCCTTCAGAGTATCCACCCATCTAATCGAGGGCTCATGCCCATGTCCTTAACCCATTTGTTGATAAAAGGATTAGTGCTTAGCCACAAGAATTTTCAAAGGAACCATATGACCATGGTCTGGGAACCCTGTGCTAGTCCAAAAGGAGATAGACCATTTGGTTTCGATACTTCAGAATTTATGATTCCAAAATACTCGAAAACAATCGAAGGCCAGAGTCGCGAATTGATGAGATTTGTAGATCTGAGAATCCGGTGGAGATATCTCTTAGTTGTCAGATTGTATTTATGAAGGGTAACGTTAAGTGCCTCGACGAATATTTCACTTCAGGAGAATATGAGTGGTATAGCTCTGAAATTCCTGAATGCCGGAGTCGCGAAGTGAATATGCACTTTTGATAATAAAGTGACATGTGTCCACAAATCAATGACTATTTGGAAGTCCAATTATTCGGTGGTATAGGGACGCGCAAGTTTTTCCAGAGCTCTGGAATATGGAGTAAATCCTGGTCATAAATGCTAGGTACATGTGGTGATAGATCAGGCATGGTTGGGAGAGGAAACTGGAAGATACACACAAAACTCTTGAATGTTGAACTTCCAAAGTGACGTGGACCGTCGATCCTCGGATCCTTTGGGATCCCTCTAAGACTTTGATCTATGGAACCCACCCTTGACTACTCAACCAAATGAGAACGTCTTGTGGAGAAAAACATGGCCCCTACTTGTCCCCTGTCAAATGTCATCCATCGAACTAGAGTCATTGGGTGAGAGGGTATGTGGAAAGCGATCCTATAGTCTGGATATTTAGTACTCTAGAGGAACTTGCCCAAGAGTTTTCTAGGTGTGAAAACTCCCTAGATCATGAACGGTGAATTAATCTGGACCGTTTATATATAAAGGACACATGGTGCTAGATATGAGAGTTCAGAGACTTGGATCTTTGGTGGATTTGCGATGTTAGGAGTTGCGAAGTCTAAAACCCTGAAGTAGTTGAGGTCGTGGATCTGAGGAGTACATGGAATCTTACTGACTATGAGATCGAAGGGTTGGCCAACTATCAGTCCAAGATGATGTGGCATCCTGACGTCATTCAAGGTGACATGGACCCACATTACGTGTGCCATGTGTCACCCAGATATGGATGATTCATAGACCCCTTATGCATGTTATAGAATGACACATGTCACCCACTTGACGAGGAAATGTGTCATCCCTGGCCCTCACCACGTGTCAACTTCATATTTGTGCCCTCCTGACCAATGTGGTTGGTGACATGTCCGAGATTCTGTGAGTGTGGATAACTTTGGGAGTTCAAAATATTTGGGCGTAGTATAATAAAGGGATGTTCGACGTCGATCGTCAAACATTCAATGATGATTGTCGATTGCCGAAATGTTGAAAATGTAGGACGTCGGATGTTAATTTCCAAACGTTGAACATTCAACGACGATCACAAATTTCTGAAACACCGAAAATGTAGGGCGTTGAATGTCGATCGTCGAACATCGAAAAAGGGACATTCAACAAAAAATGTTGAACACCAATCGTTGAAGGGTCAAGACCACGTGGTGGGATTTTGGGACTTCGGGGAGTAAGAAAAAGGGGCATTCAACGTTGAATTCCAAAGACCCCAACTAATAATGCCCTTGTAACTTTGGGAGGCGATAGCTTGCATTCCAGAGCTCATATTTTAGTGTGGTATAAATTGTTATAAATATTGTGGCGAGCAGTAGCCAATGGAGATCCTAGAATTAGGATTTGAGATAGTTAGGAAAGAGAAAAATTTGATGCCCCATCCCTAGAAAAGGTATTTAGGGGTTGGGTGTGTTACATAGATCCTGAAAGAAATGGATCAGCAAGAGGAAATTTCTTCCAACAAAGCACCATTGTTTAATGAAGGTCATTATGCTCTATGGAAAATAATAATGAAAATCTACTTGTTGGATTTTGATTTTGATGTTTGGAAATATGTTATTTATGGTTACACTGCACCAACTACTCCATCCACAGATACTGCAGGAAAGAATATTTGCAATGCCAACTCAAGAGAAATCAATGCCATACAAGGAGGATTAAAAAATCCTATATTTGTGAAGGTAATTCATTCTAAGTTAGGTAAGGAAATCTGGGACAAACTGGAGGTTGTATATGGAGGAGATAGAAAATTCAAGGAAGCCAAACTACAAACCTACAGAGCTCAGTTTGAAAATTTGAAGATGAAAGAAGAAGAGAACATTGTTGAATACCTTCATAGGGTATATGAGGTAGTTAACTCAATCATAGAAACAAGAGAAGAACTTACAAATAAACCTATTGTACAAAATATCTCAAGGTCATTACATATGAGATATGATGCCAAGAGTTCCACAATTGAAGATAGACCAGAACTTGACAAACTCACAATAGATCAGCTCCATGGAATTATTATAGCATATGACATGAGAATAGGGAACAAAAAACCATCAAAAGGAGAAACATCATTTAAGGAATATAAAACAAAGATGAAGCAGGATAAAAATACCAATGAAGAGTTATCAAATATATCTTATGAAGAAATTTCCAACTTCATGAAGAAACTCAAGAAAAGGATTGGTAAATACAAAGGAAAGATTTCTCTAATATGTTTCAACTATGGAAAAATTGGACACTTTTCCAATAAATTTCCCTATCCTAAGTAGGAGGAAATTGATAATGAAAGAACCTTCAAAGATAAGAAGAAAATCAAACCAAAGATAAAAGGAATTTCTACAAAAAGAATAAAACTTTGTTTTCCCAAGAAGATAGTAGCTCATCTGAAGAAAGTGAAGAAGAGGAGCCAAAGCTTCTATTTATGGGAATGAAAAATCAAGATTTTAATCATTCAGAAGATGAAGAAGAAGTAAACCTCAGGGAAGAATTCATCAGTGAAATTGAAGAACTAAGAAAAATAAAAAAGAGAAACA
This sequence comes from Picea glauca, assembly GCA_000966675.3. Lineage (NCBI taxonomy): Eukaryota > Viridiplantae > Streptophyta > Pinopsida > Pinales > Pinaceae > Picea > Picea glauca. The sequence continues at coordinate 235,498 of JZKD02S0124848.1, forward strand.
AGTCACTAAGGGAAAAACTTCTAGAGATTGAAGAAGCTACTAAATCAAGAGAAAAAGAGGTTTCCAAAACCATTAGTGAGTCATAACAATTGATTATTAAGTTAAAAACTCAACTCCAAGAAACCAAAATAAAATAAAAAATCTTGAATAAAGAACTCAATGAAAAACAACAAATATGTAAGATATTGGAGGATGAAATAGTTCAACTAAAAATGAAACTAGAAAAAGAAGATATTCAGTCTAAGTTTGAAAATAGCTAAAAAAATCCTGAACAACATTCTTAGCATTTAGATATCATCAAATGATAATACATGACTAGGATATGATCCCTCTATAGAACATGAGAATGAAAAAATCAGTTATGCATATGTTCTTAAGAACTCCATAAGAAGAAAAGAAAATAAGGCAAGAAAAATACAATTGAAAACTGTCCTAAATAAACAAAAATATGCACTTCCTACTAAAGAAAAAGATGACGAGAAGAATATAATCATCAGAAGGAATCCCTCTAACATAAATCAATATGTCTTCCTTGGTTATTGTTATTCCTGCAAAAATTTAGGACATAAATCATTACATTGTAAAGATTATAGAAAGTACACTCCAATAAATTTTAAAGATATGAAAATAATAAGGATAATGGAGAAAGAAGAAATTATAACTCCTTCTCTCCCTTAAAATACTACAATGTTGAATGTTACAAATACAACTACTATGGTCATGAAGCTAGTGAATGTAGATTGTCAAAATATGACAAAAGCATAAATATTCCCAACAATCAAAACATATGGAAGAAAAAACAAATAAAGAAAACATAGTGCAATGTAGCCCTATATGTGAGAAACCAAGGATGTCAGTGGTATATAGATAGTGGATGTTCCAAACAAACTACTGGAGATCAAATAAAATTTCTCAAGTTAAAAAAAGAAAAAGAAAAAGGAAAAGTAACCTTTGGAGATAATATGTCAGCCAAAATACTGGGAAAAGGAAAGTCTGTCAGTTTACGGAATAACAAGACCAAAGAAGAAGATGTAATTATGGTAGAAAACATCAAGCCTAATATCCTAAGTGTAAGTCATACATGTGATCAAGGTCACATACTTACCTTTGATTCTCAAAAATGTGAGATCATAAAAAATGATACTAGAAAGCTAGTACCAGTTGCGCCAAGAACATCTAGCAATGTGTACATCCTTGATGTTGATGAAGGGAAAAAATGTTGTCTAAGTCAAGAAGATGAAAGATGGCTATGGAATAGAAGTTTGGGACATTTAATATTTTAAAATTTAATCAAATCCAACAAGACGAATGCAGTAAGGGATCTGCCAAAACTGATTAAGCCTTCAGACTCTATTTGTAAGCATTGTCAAATAAGGAAGAAAACAAGAGTTAGTTTCAAAACAAAAGAGAATTCCATGACAAAACATTAGAAATTATTCACACAGACCTATGTGGACCTACCAGAACTAAAATTATTTATGGAGAACATTATTTTGTGTTGATCATTGATGATTACAAAAGAATGACCTGAGTATACTTTCTAAAAGAAAAATAAGAATCCTTTGAGAAATTTAAAACATACAAAGTCCTTGTAGAGAATAAAAAAGATCTCAAAATTAAATGTTTGAGATCATAAAATGGAGGAGAATTCACCTCTAAAGAGTTCATTCAATTTTGTGAAAATCATGGTATCGTTGAGCGCTCAACACACCCTAAAAACCTTATGAAATTTTATCACTTTTTGGGTACCACTTGTTCTCTTTTACTGTCTAAATTGATTTCACTTTGGGGAATGGTTTTTTTTTGTTTTTTTTTCATGACTCTTATTGATCAATTCGAATGTGTTTGAACTTGTTAAAATAAACCTTGGGTCTAAAATAACCCTTGGGTCTAAAAGAACTTGACATTCTAATTAAGAATCAACAGTTAACATTGAAACTGATGCGCTTGTGTTCAACGTCGAAAAAATGAAAGAAGTTAAAGTGGACAAACAATTACACTAATCGTCGACCACCAATGCCCCATTGACATTGGTAGAAGGCAGAGTTGATTTGCATAAGTTATTCACCATGAAAATTCAAGAGATAGTCGGTCCCCATCAGCATTGAAAAAGTACGGGAGGAATAGACATTGACAAAAACCATAAATAAATTGTCGATAACTGATGACCGATGCGCTTGCTCAGAGTCAGGGAAATCTAGGAGGGTTAAAATGATCAATTTGTCTACGACAAACATATCATCGATCGCGGATCCCCGATACACTTTCGGCATCACGACTTTTTCAAGAGAGTCGATCTGGGAGCACTTGGGTAGGTTTATCACCGATCGTCAATCCTTGATAATTTTCAGCATCAACAAGATAGTATAGGGTTTTAGAACATATAGATTAAGGAAAGTCTCAATTCCTATTAACACGAGTAAATGAATATGATGGTCTCGAGTGCCACATGTCTTTATCACGTAAGGGTGTCGTGCAACATAGTTTCGTCTTGAGTTGTCTTAAAGTTTCATGTGTCCTAGTCATACCTCCAAGTTATCCTTGCCACATCATCTCTGAACATAAATATCATTCAGCGTCGGAGATTTTGCAAGAAGATATCAAGGAAAATTGTTCAAAGAAGAACCCTTCCCCCGACTCACCAGTTGGAGCATCGAAATGATGGGATGTTTTCGAAACAAGATACAATCATATTATGGAATTCAATAAACTAGTTAATGCTTCACCCTGCATATGTTTCTACCTCATGTGTCCATTGAACAAAGCCAATTTTTCTATAGGCCACGTTACAACCCACGCTTGCACCGTCAACCCACGATCGAATTTAATTTTAAACATCTTTGAAGATTTGGCAACATATTTAATAGAACTACACTCATAACCCAAATTGAATGGATGATGCAACAAGGTAATTTCATCCCTGTTTAAATCTCTAAAATGTCTTTGAACAATTTCATTATGCGCACAAGTTCAAATTCCAGAGCATCCAAAGAAGCAAAGTGAGCGTCTCGAGACTGTACTGATCCTCGGACTATCAAAACTAGGTTAAACAAGCTGCATAGGTATGTGTTCAAGTTTGTCAATTCGTCAGTTGTGATTTATATATGCATTTGATTTCTTACATGGTCTCTAACTATGTTCTAGCTGCAGGTAAGATGATGTCAAGAAATCCAATTACTAAATGCTCACCGAGAACACCGAAGCTAAAGGAAGATGAAATAGGTGAAGGCTCTTATCTTGGTACTACGAGATAGTTGGAGTACACTCCCAGAGTAGAGTTGGTCATAAAAACCTCAAGAAATAAATCCTTTGTCCAACCTCTAGTCTTCGATGATACAAAAGTAAGCACCAGATCCAAAGTAATGCTCCCACAGTGGGGGGACCTTTTCAACAGAATCAGCTGGGAGGAGTACCTGAAATATATCCCACACAGCGACCCGGATGTAAAAGCACTCGATGACTAGGTTTTACCAAACATTTGATGGTCATATTTTCACATGGTAGCCAACATAACCCCAGTTTTCCCTTGTATAGAAGTTTTGAAGTGGCTAATCGACCACACATATGCGAAAAAGTGCTTGATCAACGATGAGAATGGTCGGTGTGTTAGAGTTTTTCTCCTGAAAGAAGTCTAGAAGTACTACAAACTCAGAGATCCAGAGGAGCAGCTAAACAAAGACTTTATGGTGAATTTCTATGAATTCTAGAACACCAGTCGGTTGATGGCCTCATGGTGGAAGGAGAAAAATAAGTTTACCAACCGAAGCAATGGATGGTATGGGACAATTAACTTGAGGGATCCATACATCTATTTGATGGCTCTCATCTGCTAACTGTATGGAGGGAAGGACAACTCCAAGTTTTCAGAAGCATGGATGCCCTTGGCATACACAGTGGCGATATTAGAAAGCAGCTTCAACTATGGATAAATAATTTCCAAACAATTGATCATCTATGTACAACAGGCTCAGATGCCGAAAGAAGGGGAAGCACATGCTTTCCACATGGCCTCATACTTTCTCGATGTTATTTATGCAAGAAATGTCCTCGCCGACATGACTTTAAGATAACATGTTGCGGAGCTCCCTGTCCAAATTTATTTTAGCATACTCTGGGAGAAAAGGTACAAAAAATCCTACGCACTCATCTGTGATGAATTCATTGCTCGTATTCATTTTATTATATTTAAAAAGGAATGCCCAAGATTATCCAAAGTAGCCAAGAAAATGGTGGTGAAGGTAGGCCACCAGTATTTGGATAAACGCTCAACCTATATCAGGGTGTTCGGGGCCACTAAAGAACCACATCTACTCCTTTTTCACGTCCTAGATCGACTCATTGTAGGAGAAATATGTTATCATACCATTCTGTAGGGCTATAACACCACACTAGTCAAGGACAAGAAGCGGGATTTCATACCCTACGGTTTCCATGTTGGGTTTTATTTGGTAAAGGACAATGCTCAAGCAAAACAAGAAGGGCTGAGCCAACTTGAATTCAGGTTCCCGGCATGCCAATTCCACAAGCATAACCCTAAATTCCTAGTCCTCCAACATGCTTCACAAGTATCATCCTATTGGCCATACATGCATGATAAATTTGAGGATGAAATTTTCACAGAGTGCTTTGAGGAATGGGAAGAGGTAGTACAGAGGATAACCAACCCAAATATGACCAGTTTCAAGGCCATGAGCATGGAAGAAGAATTGGATACAATAGATAAGTTGGCTCAAGAGGCCCTCAGAGTTCAGTAACATATCAGAGTGACATAAACTACAGAGGCACAAAGAAGAGGGTTTCTCTTTCTAGAAGGGGCGCTGAGAATCATTGACCAGTTAAAAAATGATCCTCACCTCATAGAGATGTCAAGGAACCTTGTTGAAAACCCAATTGCAAGAAGAGGAGAGCCAAGTGGCTTAGAGCCAATACAACTTGAAGGAATCACTGGGCCTGAAAACCCTGAAGTTACATCATCGCAAATCAGATCACTAGGGGGGATTTCAACCCAGACTCAGATATCAAGGAAATTGAGTAGGAAACATGTACCTAACCCCTTGTTCAACTTAATAACCATCTATGATGATGAGCATATTTCAGAGTTTTCCCTAGTGACTCTAGTGCATATTACAGAGGAAAGGGAACCTGAGAGAGAATCTACCCTAGGTCTCGATGCTCCAATTCAAAGCCTTCCACAGAGAGACCATGAGGTTGAAAGTGCCTTAGAAACTGAGCTACTCAACTTTTCAGGAACCACAATGGAAAGATCGAGGGATGAGATGGGATTGGGAGGTCAGAAAGAGGAAGTTCCACATCAAGAAATCGACACATCGACAATCGATTACTAGGTAAGTACTGAACCTACCCCTGGTGCTTTAGTTTTAGCTGATACCTCACCATCCGATGAGAAACAAACAGAGGATTATCCATTGGGGAATATGGAATAAGTTCAAGAACGCATCCTAGAACAGGTACACATAGTCGAGAGCCTGGGAAATACTCTAACCTCGGGAGAACAAATAATCCTCGAACCTGTTGATGAGGTCACTGATATACAAGCGATTGCCTATGACTGGAAGAGAAAATCCATCATGATTAGAAGCACGAAGAAGAGGAGGCTTACGTTGGATAGTTCAATTATAATCACTAGAGAGGAGAAGTTGCTCAACACAGAACACACCAAGACATATGAGTTTATCAGCGCATGGATGTTTATCACAGATGCCACATTGGATAGAGAAAGAAGGGATGAAAAAGAGTTGGTCATTGCACTTAAGGATTTGGAGCATCTACGTCATTTGGAAAAATACTATCAGGACTCCACAAAGGCCATGATGTTTTTAAGAAGTGAGTTCCAAGATTCCTATGACAAATTCACCAATGAATGACACCTTTTCACTATAGGAATAGCCGACTTCCAAGAGGACACTCTTATGGCACTAACAACCTGCAAGGATGTGGAAAGGTGGTATGATAAGGCTCACCAAGAAGCATAAAGGATCGATTACATTAGTGCGGTTCAAAAGGGATGAGACACCAAATAGCACGACATTCGGGTGCTGAGGGACAACAACATAGATCAGATCAGGAATGTGGCTGAATACTAGGTAAAAGTGGCCCAAGAACCTCAGCAGGAGATTCAAATGAAGTGGGTCAATTGCGAAAAGAGTTGGGAAATGATTAATCATGAGATGAAAGACATCGACCTCCTAGAATTCGACCCAACCAAAGACTTTTTCGACCTATATGACATAGTCAAGCAACATCCAGAACAAGACTCGACATGGACAAAAGAGATAGAAAAGGTGGCAAGCATGGCACCAAGTCAAGTACAACAGTTCATGGAGAATTCGACTAAGGCTTGAGCAGTTATGTAGTGATTAAGTGTTAAAATAGTCAAGAATAGAGCACGGGCAATACAAGTGAAGGATATTATTTCAGCCCCGATAGACCATCATAGGTTCTCGTATGCCAACACATGCAAGGAAATCTTCGTCAAGTGGTCGGAGTATGAGAATATTCATCCACTTCAGTAAAAATACTTGGTGATTATTAGAGAACAAGGAGATGAAAGTGCCATGTGGCGATATTTTGTTTTAATTAGCTTACACTTTCAATAGGTATTTTTAGTTAATGATTCGTTATAAATAAGAGGTTTGACCTTTTATCAAAGGTCGATGGTTTTTGAAAATACCCTCATTTTTAGAATTGTAAGGAACTATTTCTGAACTAACTTAATTGAGAAGTCTTGTTTAGGACTAGAGACAAACTTATGTTTTTCATCAAGGGCGTTGTGTGATTGGATTTGAGGAGGAATTACTTCCAACTTTATTTCATGAATGGATGTTGTAATGAGTAAGAGTTTTTGAATATATTGATAATTTAGTTGTTTCAATATTTTTTGTAGTTCTTATCTCTAATGATGAAGTAAAATCATTGTGTTAATGTGTGATTAATGCTAGATCTAAGGAAACTAGTTTTATTTCCATCATTTATTGCATTCATGTTTTCTTTCAATAATTGTATCTTAGTCAATAATTGAAATACCAACAAGTTAATGTATTAGTACTAGGCTTGTCACATGTGTGAATATCATTGTCTGTGTGCTTGAGCACAAGGGTTATCCCAAGATCAACCTTCTTCAGGAGTTAAGATCCCCCCTTTTACCAATTGGTTTATACCAACACACATATTTTTATCAGACCCATCTAATAAAAAAAATACAAAAAAAGAATGTTTAAACTGAAGGAGGAACTTTCATAAGAAGATATCCTGTAAATCACTACGTAAAGCCCATCGATAAATTGGTCGTATCGAAAGATCTGGAAAACCATTCCACCATAAAACGTTGCAGAGTCTAATTGGGCCTCTGTGGAGGGTTTGGTTCTTTCTATAGAGTTAAGGATATTTAGGACCCCTAAACAGAATTGGTGCTAGAAGGAGGGCATGTGAGTGAATGGCTAACAATATTTTTGATATAATATTCGACATAGCCTACATATTCAAAACAACTCACATGCATGGCTAGTCATTCTCAAGACAACCCAAAGACATTGAGTTCTCCTGAAATGAGTAAATCACCCCAGCAAGAGGAAGAAAATCTATTCCCTAAAATACCTTACGCTTTTCCCCACGAGGAGTTGAACCAGTTCAGAAGAATCACAAGAGATTACGCCTGAAAAATTGGATCATTACCCTTAGATCTGTTACTTCCTTGTAGAAAACAAGTAAGAATTCTAGTGGTTGACACCCTTGACCAGGTTTTGTTCACACAGTAGAAGACCTGATAGATTTCTCCCTCACCAATATCGAACATCCCCTTAATCTAATCTCCGAAACACCAACTGGTAACTACTCTAAGCCTGATGATTTTGAATATGACGAGGAAAGGTTTAACTTGGATCGCTCAGCTTTAGAGTTGGACGAGATGGAGGATAACAATGATTATAATGAAGAAAGGGGAAACCAACCTCAAAAAAATCAACCTTGGTTGGCCAGAGATGCTCTGGAAATCCCCGGATGGGTGCATAACCTCCCTCGACATCCAAAAAAGTTACTCCCCAATTTTGACCCTGAAACCTATGGATTGCCTGAAGACCATATTAAGAAGTTCATACTAGCTTTTAGACTGATGAATTTCCAACATGAAGATGTAGTATGCATGATTTTTCCCTATACCTTGAGAATTCATCTTCCACATGGTATTTTAACTTACCTGTAGGGTCCATAACTAGTTGGACGAAGTTTCAAAAATATTTTTTAGACAAATTTGCAGAAGAAGCCACTACAGGAGCTTTAATGGATGAACTATTTGTTTCCACCATGAGTTCAAAAGAAAAGGTTAAAGACTTCAATCAATGATTTACCACTATCTTGAACAAATTTTAACCCGAAGCTAAACCCACTCAGGAGTTGGAAATTGAGGTATATGCTAATTATCTCCCTACTTCTATTTCCATGTTTGTAAAAAGGGTTGCCAATCTTACCCTAGTTGAATATTTTGAGGAAGCTAAAACAGTTGAATTCCAAATGAAGGGATGTAAAGAGGGAAAGTCTCACTGGTTAAAAAGGAATCTCAACCTCCACCTAGGAGAGGACTCTTGTTGACTAGACCCCAATGGAAACAAACAAAACAAGGTCCCAAAAACTGAAGTGGGGACATAGAATACCTACAACGGATGATAAAGAAATTTTCAAATGAAATCGTAGACATGAAAAGAAGTGCAGGGGAAGGAAACCAAGGCCAAATACCTTATAATTTTTTTTTTAAAAGAAACCCACCGTTCAAAGTAATTGAACCTCCCCCAGCCAACTTAAACATCGACCTGGGCAATGTAGCATCCAACTCTTTCTATACCTACCATCAAGAGAAACATTCTGAAAGAGACTATAGACAATGGGTGCATGCCATGAATTTGATGGCCAATCGGTTCCTAGACAAAGTTTCCCTTACCGAAAAATCAAGCGACTCAACGATGAATATTGTTGATTAGGAAGAAGCTAACTCGCTGGAAGAAACAACCATGATGTTGTGGGATCATAAATTTTCAATTCCTTCCAATGATATGTTTTAGGTTCAAGAACCACCCGTTGAGGCCTTGGCTATGCAAACGCGAAGTAGGGATCAACCGGTCTCAAATTACCTTACCATTGCCCAAACTTCGAGAGGAAAACAAACATCTGATCACCTAAAAGCACCTTTTGTATCCCAAATAAATCCTATAAACATCCATACAAGAGGATCACCTAAGCTAGACTACAACATAGTAGAAGATTTAAAAAGATTGAAGGAAAATGTATCGATCATGGACGTGTGTAGAATTCCCCAGCAAAAGGACTTTCTGATACAATCCTCAAAGTTATTAGAAACCCCTATAACAAGGACTGGCCAAGGGGAAAATCTATCTCCCACAGATCTAAAAAATAAACCAAATGTGAACGCTTTCTCTATAGATAAAAAAGGAAAGCCTTGTGTCCCATCGTTCCTTTTAACGTTTGAAGTCTTCAACGGAAACCTCCATAATTTTTTAGTTGACTCAGGGGAAACCTCTAACTTCATGCCATTATCTATCTGCAAGAAACTAAACGCAGTCTTGGTCAAAAGTGATAAACACGTTATACAACCATACATAACTCAGGTAAAAGTTATTGGAGAACTCAAGGATGTCATGATCATAATGTATACACACCCGAAATTTTTTCAAGTAATTGACATCATTGTAGTAGATATACCAGAGGCTTATGGATTGCTACTTAGAGGATATTGGTCCGAGAAGTTGAATGGATAATTTAGCATAGACTGGGCTCACCTTTGGTTTCCATTAAAGGGAAACACAAAAATGATTAGGATCGATAGGTAAATATATCTCAAACATATTGTCACCAATTTAGAAGCCTTCAACGAACCCTCATTGACAGATTTCCCTGTGCTAGGAAACTAATCCCGTGATTCTGATTTCATCAATTTCTCCCCTCTCTCATCTTATGTACCTCTTACTCAAAACTCCAAAATGACTTTTCAATTAAATCTACCGGTAGCAGCGAAAGAAACCCTCTTCTGTCAACAACCTCTATTGGAAACCATAGACAAAATAGGTGGAGAGGAGGAAGTTAGTAGGCAAGGATAAGTTGATGATTTTCGCTCAAAATTTTGGACCCTGTACTTGGATGTGTCTAAATCATAAGAAGGGTCAGAAGCAGGATGTATCCTCATTGACCCAAATGGGAAATGAAATTTCCTGTCCTGTAGACTAGAATTCGAATGCACTAATAATACTCTCGAGTATGGAGCTTTAGTGCAAGGACTAAAGAAAGACATAGACTTAAACATTAAATAACTAAAAATTTCTGGGGACTCTGAAATCATCGTTAAGAATGTAAAGAATACTATACATTGCAACTCTCCCCACCTGAGGAATTATCAACAGGAAGTGCACAAGATAATAATTTTTTTTTAGGCATTCAATGTTACAGCGATCCCCAGAACAAAGAATACTCTTGTTGACTCCTTAGACACTACTGCCTCGAGGCTATCCCCTTTAGAAGACTATGAAGCCTCCAGGTTCATTGTGGAACTACTCTACATACCATCAGTACTGAACAATATTTCTAATTGGAAGGTATTTTAAGGAGATGAACATATTATAGACTTCCTAACCAATCAGAAAATTTTTAAAGACCTGGCTATTGACAATGAAGTATTCCAAGAGAAACTAGTAGAAATGATTCCCATGAACAAAGAAGTGAAACAGATCATTCAAGTAACAAACCAAAGTTTCACACAATACTAAAAGGGGTAGCCAATTTGGAGAACCTCTTTGACTCGAGGGAAAGATTTAAATGGTCAACAAACACAAATATAGTGATCTCATATCCCATGCATGAGACTATAAACCTAGGAACCTTGAAAAACCCTAAAAATATAAATCTAGGCAAGATAGTGTCTAAAGAAGAAAGGAAATCCTATCTCAAAAATTTTCAGTGAATACCAAGATGTTTTTGCGTTGTCCTACTGAGATCTCAAAACTTATGACACTCATATTATTCAACACACAATCCCATTAAAACCTGGAGAAAAACCCTTCCAACAGAAGCTCTGCAAGTACCACCCGTCCCTAGAACCCTGCATGTGTCAAGAGTTAAAAAAATTACTAGATGTGAAAATCATCTTTCAGGTTAGACACTCTACTTGGGTAGAAAACTTGGTTCCTGTTAGGAAAAATTTTGGGGAAATTCGCCTGTGTGTAGATTTCAGAAACCTCAATAGAGCATCAGAAAAGAAAAAATACCCAGTCCCACCAATGGAACAACTCTTGCAGACTATGTCTGGTTATGAGATTTTCTCCCTATTAGATGCCTTTTTGGGTTACAACCAGGTTCTAGTTTCAAAGGAAGACTGATTGAAAACTACCTTCCCAACCAAGTGGGGAACCTTTGCTTATAAACTCACGCCCTTTGGGTTAATTAATGCAGGGGAAACCTTCTAGAGGGCCATGGATGTGGATTTTCGGGGATTGATCAACAAGTGTGTAGTAGTTTATTTGAACAACATAACTGTGTATTAAAATAACAAAGAAGATCACATCCAACATCTAACCCAGATTTTTGAAAGGCGTAGAAAATATGGTATATCTTTAAACCCTAAGAATTCACATAGAACCAGAATGAATTAATGCCATAGCTTAGCTTCCCTTACCCCACAACAAAAAGGACATGCAATCCTTCTTTGGGAAAATCAATTTTGTGAGGAAGTTCACCCCCGATTTCGTTGAAACTATGAAACCCTTAGAAAAAATGATCCGCAAGGATGTTGAATTTAAGTGGGATGACAAACGAAAAATGCTTTCAGAAATATTAAGACTGCAATATCTCAAGCTCCAGGGTTGCAAAGTCCCGACTTTAGAAAATATGTTTTCCTCTAACCAATCTTTAGCCCCATTATAAATCCTAAGGATGATGAAAACAATGAGGCCCCATTTTCATTTATGAGCACTAATCTGCAAGTGGACAAACTGAATTACCATGCTATAGACAAACAAGCGTATGCGGTATACAAAGTAGTAAAAAAATTCAAATATTACATACTAGAAAATCACACCAAAGTCATTGTTCCTCATCCCATAGTCTAATACCTATTCACTCAACAGGAGATGGGGGAAAGAAGAGGAAATTGGATGGAAGTTGTCCAAGAATTTGATCTAGATATAAAACCTACCAAACTAGTTAAGGGACAGGGATTGTGTAAAGTGGTTGTTGAAGCCCACCAAGTAAATGAATACTACAGGTGGGAGAATGAATTAGCATTGTGGTGTAGTGAAGCTTTATATATTCCTCTAGAGAACGATTCTTAGTATGGATAACTAGCCTATCTCCTGCATCACAAGACTTGCTTATAAAACCTAAACCCTATGGAAAGGAGAGTTCTCAGACTAAAATCAACACAATATCACCTCATTATTTCGGTTCTCTTTCACGTAAATTATAATGGGGTACTTTTGAGTTGTCTCAAACGAGAAGACACAGACAAGGTTCTGAAGGAGCTCCATGATGGTCTTGCAGGTGGAAACTTTGCAGGGAATACCACTTCTCACAAGATACTGAGAGACAACTATTACTGGCCTACTCTGTTTAGGGACGCTCATACATACACTAGAAGTTGTAAAACTTGTCAAATAAGTGCGGGCAGGAAAAATAGAGCAGTTATCCCACTCCAACCAGTGGCCATATCCAGACCATTCGTGAAATGGGGGTTAGATGTCATAGGAGAGATTACCCTGAGTTCTTCAAAACAACATAGATATATACTGACCACGACAGACTATTTCATGAAATGGGCAGAGGCCATCCTTCTCACTCACGTAAATGAAAAGGTGGTAATCCAATTCATAGAGAAAAAAATGATCACAAGGTTTGGTATGCCTTTCATTCTTGTTTCTGATAATGTCGCTTACTTTTTTTCCACCCTAATAACATATTTTTCCCTAGATAAAGGAATCATAATCATATACTCTGCAAACTACTATCCAAAGGGGAATGGAGTGGCAGAATCAACCAATAAGAACCTAGTGAGGATCTTGAAGAAAAAAGTTGCAGAAAATCAAAGGAATTGGAACAATTCACTTCATAATGCCTTATAGGCCGATAGAGTAACACCCAAGGGAGCTTTAGGGAACTCCCCATAATTTCTGGTATATGGAAAAGAATCCATTATCCTGAATGTGATATACCTTCCATATCTTCAGCTTGCTCAAGGATCTAGAGGACAACCTTCATCAGTTATTCAATAGAGAATTGATACCCTCCTCATGTTGGAAGAAGAAAGGGAGAAATCAAAATCAAAGTTCATCTCTCATCAACAGATAGTTAAAAGGTGGTTTGAAAAGCATAAGGCGAGAGAGAAGAATTTTGAAGTAGGAGACTTAGTCATGAAATGGGATAGGAAAAATGAACAGAAGGGAAAAGATTTGAAGTTTCAGAATCTATGGCTCAGAACTTTCCAGGTAGCTGAGAAACTTGGGGTAGGCACGTATCGGTTGCAAAATCTGAGGGGGGGAATCACCGTCCTCTTGATGAATGGACAAGCCCTAAAACAATATTTTTGTTAAAAAATAATGCATGTATTTTCATGTTATTTTATTTTGTATTTGTTAGGTAGGCTGATTGCAGAGTCCTTTATTTCTATTTTTCTTTTGTGTAGTATTTGGGTGCAATAAAGTTTTTTTCCCCAAGGCATTGGTTGAACTTAATCAATATTGTACAGAAAACTCTATTCCCGACTTATGCTTACATGCAACACAAGAAACATTGGGCAAACTCCATTTTTATTAAAAGAGTTTTGTATCTAATCATTGTGAATAAACAACCTTGGAAAATGATGAAGTGCCCACCTAGTGGTATGGTAAAACCTAAATGGAAATATGGTAATTTGGAAAGGACCAAATGTACCTCAAGAACAGAGTGAGGAATAATTTCACCTTAACCATCTCATCTTGTAGAGAACAAACGTCCTTCTCTCCCACTTGGTCAGGGCATCTCTACCAAAAATAAATCAATTATAACAAATGAGAATGAAGTAGGAGAGGGTATGCAGATAACTTCGCTGGGGCTATGGACGCTCGTTGGTAGCAGATCAAGGTCTGTGACATCGAGGGACTCCGTTAGGACTATGGACTCTCGTTGGAAGTGGAGCAACACCGTAGCAGGTGAACGATGATAACTAAAAGGCCTGGTGCCAGTGAATTCTTTACCCGACTCTTGTCAAAAGGGGGCATGGGTCATGGTCAAGAGGAACAAAGGTGGAATAAAGGTTGAAACCCCATAGGCGGGCCCAGATTCATGAACTAGGGGAATTTTAAATGCAAGGATAGACAAGAATCTTATAAAAAATAAAAAACTAGTTAGGTTCTTAATCATCTTCTGCATCAGCTAGTCCCGGGGAAGGAAGAAATATTCTACTTCCATCCAGTAAATCACCATTTGTTGAGAGCTCAACACACCCTAAAATCCTTATGAAATTTTATCATTTGTTGAGTACCACTTGCTCTCTTTTACTTTCTAAAATTATTTCACTTTCTGGGATGGTTTATTTTTGTTTTATTTCCATGAATCTTATTGATCAAGTCTGATGTGTTTGAAATTGTTAAAATAAACCTTGGGTCTAAAATAAATTGAAATTTGAATTAAGATTCGACAGTTAACATTGCGACTAACACACTTGTGTTCGATGTCGACAACATGAAAGAAGGTAAAGTGGGCACATAGTTAAACTAATCGTTGACCGTCGATGCCCCATCAACATAAGTAGAAGGAGGATTTGATTTGCATAAGTTATTCACCACAAAAATTCAGGAGATAGCCGATCCCCATCGGTGTCGACAAACTACGGGAGAAATAGACATTGACAAAAACCATCAAGAAATCGTCGATAGCCAATGACCGATGTGCTTTCTCTAGGTCAAGAAAATCTAGGAGGGTTTAAATGATCGATTTTTCTATGACAAACATATTGCCGATCGCCGATCCCCGATACACTTTTGGCATCAAGACTTTTTCGAGAGAGTCGATCCGAGAGAAATTGGGTAGGTTTATTGTCGATCATCGATCCTTGATACTTTTTGACGTCGACATTATAGGATCGAGTTTTAGAACATACAACTTAAGGAAAGTCCCTATTCCAATTAACACAAGTAAATGAAGACATCCGTCTTGAGTGCCACATGTCTTTATCATGTAAGGGTGTCGTGTGACATAGTTTCGTCTCGAGTCATCTTAAATTTTCTTGTGTCCTAGTCACACCTCTTAGTTATCCTTGCCACATTAGATATGTACGAAAATATCGTTTGACATCGGAGCTTCTGCAAGAAGATATCAACTAAAATTGTTCAAATCATAACCCCAACCCCGACTCACCAGTTGGACTAGTGAAACGATGGGATGTTTTTGACACAAGATATGATCAGATTCTGGCATTAAATAAACTAGTTAATTCTTCATCCCGCATATGTTTCTACCTCGTGCGTCGACTAAACAACGACAATTTAAAATCATCGATAGGCCATGTTACAACCCACACCCGCGTCATCAACCCATGATAAAATATAATTTTAAACATCTTTGAAGATATGACAGTAGATTTAATAGAACTATACTCATAACCTGAATTGAATGGATGATGTGACAAGATAAGTTCATCCCTGTTTAAATCTCTAAAAAAAATTTGAACAATTTGATTCTGCGCACAAGTTCAAATTCCAAAGCATCTGAAGAAGCAAAGCAAGCATCTCGAGACTGTGTTGATCCTTAGACTATCAAAACCAAGTTTAAAAATTTCCATATATATGTGTTCACGTTTGTCAATTTTGCGGTCGTGATTTATATATGCATCTAATTTCTTACACAGTCTCTAACTATGTTCTAGCTACAGGTAATATGCCATTGAGAAAGCCAACCACCAGATGCTCGCCGAGAGAACCCAAGATAAAGGAAGTTGAAACAGGTGAAGGCTCTTCTCCTGGTATTACAAGGAAGTTGGAGTACACTCCTAGGGAAGATCCGGTCATAAAAACCTAAACAAAGAAAGCCTTTGTCCAACCTCTAGTCTTCAGTGATACAATAGAAAGCATTGGATCCAAATTAATTCTCCCATAGTGGGGGGACCTTTTCAACATAATCAGTCGATAGGAGTAGCCAGAATATATCCCACACAATGACCTGGATGTAAGGGCACTCGATGACCAGGTGTTCCCAAAAATTTGATGGTCATATTTTCACATGGTAGCCAGCAGAACCCTAATTTTCCCTTGCATAGAATTTTTGAAGTGGCTAATCGACCACACATATGTGAAGAAGTTCTTGATCAATGATGAGAATGGTGGGTGTGTCGGATTTTTCCTCCCGACAGAAGTCTAGAATTACTACAAACTCAGATACCTAGAGGAGCGGCTAAACAAAGACTTCGCGGTGAAGTTCTACAAATTCCATGACACCATCCGACTGATGGCCTCATGGTGTAAGGAGGAAAATAATTTTACCAACCGGAGAAATGGCTCATATGGGATAGTTAACTTCAGGGAGCCATACATCTATTTGATGGATCTCATCTCCCGATTGTATGGAGAGAAGGACTGCTCCAAGTTTTCGAAAGCATGGATGCCCTTGGCATACATAGTGGTGATCTCTAGAAGAATATTCAACTGGGGAGAAATAATTTCCAAACAATTTATCATCTATGTATAGTATGATTAGACACCGAAAGAAGGGGAAGCACCCACTTTTCAGATGGCCTCATACTTTCTCGATGTTATCTGCATGAGAAATGTCTTCACCGACATGAATTTAAGCTGGCATGTTGCAGAGATCCCTGTCCACATTTTATTCATCATACTTTGGGAGAATATGTACAAAACATCCTACGCACTCATCTATGATGAATTCATCACTCATATTCATTTTATTATATTTAAAAAAGAATTCCCAAGATTATCTGCAAGATCCAAGAAAATGGTAGAGAAGGTAGGCCACTGGTATTTGGATGAATGCTCAACCTATATTATGGTGTTTGGGGCCAACGAAGCATCGCATATACTCACCCCCCATGCCCCAGACTAGATCATTGTAGGAGAAATATTCTATCATACCATCCTACAGGGCTATAACTCCACACTAGTCAAGGGAAAGAAGCGGGTTTTCTGACCCTACAGTTTCCATGTGGGGTTTTATCTGGTAAAGGACACTTGTCAAGACAAACAAGAAGGGATGAGACAACTTGAATTTCGGTTCCTGACAGGATGATTCCACAAGCACAACCCTAAAGGCCCAATCCTCCACAATGCTTCACAAGTATCATCATGTTGGCCATACACACATGATAAATTTGAGGATGAAATTTTCACAGAGTGCGCTCAAGACTCAGAAGAGGTAGTACAGAGGATGGCCAACTAAAATATGACCAGGTTCAAGTCCATGAGAATGGATGAACAAGTGGAGACAATAGAGTAGTTGGCTAACTAGGCCTTCAGAGTTCAGGAAGAGATCAGAGCAACAAAGACTACAAAGGCACAAAGAAGAGGGTTTATCTTGCTAGAAAGGGGCGTAGAGAATCATTGACCAATTACATAATGATCCTGACCTCTTAAAGATGTCAAGGATCCCTGTTGATGACCCAATCAAAAGAAGGGGAGAACCAAGTGGCTTAGATCCAATACAACTTGAAGAAATCATCGGGCTCGAAAACCCTAAAGTTCCATCACCACAGATCAGACTACCCGGGGGAATTTCAGTCCATCCTGAGATATCAAGGAAACCAGGTACGACATATGTTCCTAACCCCTTGTTCAACTTAATAACCATATATTATGATGACGAGAGTTTAGAGGTTTCCCTGGTGACTCCAGTGCAGATTACAAAGGAAAGGGAACCTGAGAGAGCATCTACCCCAGGTCCCAATGCTCTAATTCAAATCCTTTCGCAGAGTGACCATGAGGTCTAAATTTCCTTAGAAACTAAGTTACTCATCTTTTTGGGAACCCCAATCGATAGATCAAGGGATGAGATTGGATTGGGAGGTCAGAAAGAGGAAGCTCCATAGAAAGAAATCGACACATCGACAGTCGATTACCAAGTAAGTACCGAACCTACCCCTGGTGCTTCAATTTTGGTTGATACCTCACCATCCTGTGAGAAAAAAATGGAGGTTGAGCCATCGAGACATATGGAAGAAGTTCAGGAACCCATCCTAGAACAAGTAAACAGAGTCGGGAGCCTGAGAAATACTCTAACCTAGGGAGAAAAACAAATCCCCGAACCTGTTGATGAGGTCATCGATATACAAGCAATCTCCTATGACCAGAAGAGAAAATCCATCATGAAGAGAACCACTAAGAAAAGGAGGCTTACATTGGATATTTATATTATCATCACCAAAGAGGAGAAGTTACTTAGCATAGAACATGCCAAGATGTCTGAGCTTATCGGCGCATGGATGGCTATCAAAGATGCCACATTGGATAGAGAAAAGAAGGGGTGAAAAGGAGTTGACTGCTACACTTGAGTTGGAGCATCTGTTCCATTTGAAAAAATACTATTGGGACTCCACATAGGCCACAATGTTTTTTAGTAGTGATTTCCAAGACTTCTATGCAAAATTCATGAATGAACGACACCTTTTCGCTGCAAGAATAGCCGACTTCCAAGAGGACACCCTTATGGTGCTAGCGACCTGCAAGGATGTTGAAAGGTGGTATGAGAAGGCTCACCAAGTAGTAGAAAGGATTGATTACATCAGCATGGTTCAAAAGGGGCGAGACGCCGAAGAGCACGACATTCGGGTGCTGAGGAACAACAACATAGATCGGATCAGAAAAGTGGTTGAATACTGGGTAACAATGGACCAGGAACCTTAGCGGGAGATTCATGAGAAGTGGGATGATTTCCAAAAGATATGGGAAAATATTAATGGAGAGATGAAAGAAATCGGCCTCTCAGAATTAGGCCCACCCGAAGACTTTATCGACCTACATGACATAGTCAAGAAACATGTAGAACGAGACTCAGAATGGAAATTAGAGATAGCAAAGGTGGCGAGAATGGCACCAGGTCAAGTACAATAGTTCATGGAGCATATGATTAAGGCTCCAACAGTTTTGCAATGGTTTAGTGTTAAAATAGTCAAGTACAGAGCACTGGCAGTGGAGGTGAAGGATATTCTTTCAACCCCAATGGACCAAAACAAGTTCCCGTATACCAACACATGCAAGGAATTCTTTGTCAAGTGGTCGGAGTATGAGAAGAGTCATCCACTTCAGTAAAACTACTTGGTGATTCTTAGAGAACAAGGAGATGAAAGCACCATGTGGCGATATTTTGTTTTACTTAGCTTACACTTGCAATAGCTATTTTTAGTTAATGATTCATTATAAATAAGAGGATTGACCTTTTAGAAAAGGTCGATGGATTTTGAAAAGACCCTCATTTTCAGAATTGTAAGGAACTATTTATGAACTACCTTAATTGAGAAGTCTTGTTTAGGACCGGAGACAAACTTATGTTTTTCATCAAAGGCATTGTGTCATTGGATTTGAGGAGGAATAACTTCCAAATTTATTTCATGAATGGATGATGTAATGAGAAAGAGTTTATGAATCTATTGATAAGTTAGTTGTTTCAATATTTTTTGTATTTGTTGTCTCTAATGATGAAGGAAAACCATTGTGTTAATGTGTGATTAATGCTAGAGCTAAGGAAACTATTTTTCTTGCCATCATTTTATTGCATGTATGTTTTCTTTCGATAATTGTATCTCAGTCAATAATTGAAATACTAGCAAGTTAATTCATTAGTATTAGGCTTGTCACAGGTGTGAATATCGTTGTTTCCATGCTTGAGCACAAGGGTTATCCCAAGCTCATCCTTTTTCAGTAGTTAAGATCCCCCCTTTTACCAGTTGTTTTATACCAACGCACATCTTTTTATCAGAGACATCTAATAAATAAAATACAAAAAGAGAATGTTTAAACTGAAGGGGAACTTTCATAAGAAGATATCTTGTAAATCACTACTTAAATCCAATCGATAAATTGGCCGGATCAAAAGATATGGAGAACCATTCCACCATCAAATGATGCAGAGTCTAATTGGGCCTTCGTTGAGGGTTTAGTTCTTGTTGTTGAGTTAAATGGATTTAGGACCCCTCAACAGGTATCAAAACATAATTTTCATCTCCGAGGACTCCTCAACAAAATGGAGTGGTGGAAAGGAAAAACAGAACAATTCAAGAAGTTGAAAGAACCATGTTAAATGAAGCCAGGATTCTAGACAAATTATGGAGAGATGCAATATACACAAAATTCCACATACCTAATCGAGCTCAGTTGAAAACCAACCATGAAAAAACTCCTTATGAACTATGGTTTGGCAGAACAACTTCTGTTAAACACTTTAGAGTTTTTGGAAGTAAATATTACATTAAGAATTATGAAGATAATTTAGGAAAGTTTGATTCAAGATCTAACGGAGTCATATTTTTAGGTTATTCACCTAATAAGAAAGCATACAGATGTTATAATCTTAGAATACTAAATATAGTGGAAAGTGCCAATGTAAAGATAAATGATCTAAAACTAAAGAAGAGCATATCCCAAGACATATCAAAAAATGATAAAGAATCTCATCAAGAAGATGATGATGTAGAATCTCAACAAGAAGATGATGATAATGAAACACGGGAAAATGAACCATATACTGATGAAGAAGACAGTGAAGAAACACCCTTTCCAAAAGATCCATCAAAAAGAGTTCAAAAGAATCATCTTGAGAGTCAGATCATTGGAGATAAAAATGCAGGAGTAGAAACAAGAAGGAAACTCATATTTGACTCAGAACAAGAAATGTTGTCTATGATAGAACCTAAATCATTTAAAGAAATAAGAAAAAGTAGAAATTGGACAAAGACAATGAATGAAGAACTTGACCATATAGAGAGGAACAAGACTTGGGAATTAGTTCTAAGACCTAAGGACAAGAATGTGGTAAGAACTAAGTGGATATTCAAGAACAAACTAAATGAAAATGGGGATATTATAAAGAACAAAGGCATATTAGTTTGAAAAGGATATTCTCAAGTAGAAGGTATTGATTTTGAAGAAACTTTTTCTCTAGTAGAAAGACTATAACTCATAAGAATGTTCCTCGCATTTGAATGCTTCAAGAATTTCAAGATTTATCAGATGGATGTCAAGTCAACATTTCTAAATGGAACTCTAGAAGAAGAAGTCTATGTTGAACAACCAAAAGGATTCATGCTAATATAAAATCAAGACTATGTGTGAAAGCTAAAGAAAGATTTATATGGTCTTAAGAAAGCCCCAAGAACATGGTTTTCAAGGTTAGATCAATACCTAAAAAACAAGGATATAAGAGAGGGGCTACTGACAACAACTTATATATAAAAATTTAAGATCAAAATTTGATTTTTGTGGTAGTATATGTTGATGATATCATATTTGGGAGTAATTGTATTATAATGAGAAGAAAATTTGCAACTAAAATGCAAGAAGAGTTTGAAATGTCCATGTTGGGAGAATTGTCCTTCTTCTTAGGTTTACAAGTCACTCAATCAGAGAAAGGAATATTTATTTCCCAAACCAAATATATCAAAGAAATGTTGAAGAAAATCCAAATGGAAGATAGTAAACCAGTAAGTACTCTGATGGTCATTGGATGTAAACTAAGCCTAGATGATAACTCACCAAAAGTAGATCAAACTATGTATATATCAATGATCAAAAGTTTTCTCTATTCAACAACAACTAGACCTGACATCATGCAAGTTGTAGGACTAGTGGGAATATTTCAATCTGCACCTAGAGAAACTCATCTAAAATAAGTAAAAAGAATATTCAGATATCTTAAAGGGACCTTATAATTTTTATTATGGTATCCAAAATAAAAAGACTTTACATTAAATGAATATACTAATGCAGATTGGGATGGTAGTATAGATGACAAGAAAAGAACCAGTGGAGGAGCATTCTTTCTAGGAAAATGTTGGGTAGAATGGCTAAGTAAGAAACACACATCCACATCACTATCCACAAGAAAGGAAAAATACATTGTTGCGGCATCCTGCTGCACACAAGTTCTTTGGATGAAGCAAACTTTAGAATATTTACAAATAAGATATGATGACCCCATTACTATTAATTGTGCTAAAACTAGTGCCATAAGTATCTCTAAAAATCTAGTAACACATTCTAAAACCAAGCAAGTCCCAATTAAATACCATTTCTTAAGAGATTAGGTTATTCAAAGAGTGGTTAAAATAGTGTATGTGGACACTAAATAACAAATTGCGAACATATTCACAAATCCTTTTCCCAGGAGTACCTTTTAAAATATTCGATAGAAATTGGGAGTAATTCACATAACTCATTAAAACCATAAAAGTCACATCAGAATAATAAGGGCGTATGGATAGGGAGAGCTTTGCAACAAGGGGAGCAAAGAAAGATCCCTTCTATCATTGTTGTCAAAGGGGGAGAAAATTGATAAACAACCGAAATATTTCAAAGAAAAGGTTGCCATCAAAGACAAAGAGGGAGAATGTTGGACACAGTGATATGATATTGTCATTGATTTCAATAGAGTTTAGGTGATGAGATCAAAGATAAGGAGAGATAACGTAGCAAGTCACGCAGAATCTCAAGCCTACAAAAAAGAATCCCTTGTAAAGGATCAAGTTACAACAACCATTAGATTAGTTCTGGATTATCCTGATCGTCATATAGAATCAAGTGGAAGGATAATATAAGAGGACCCCATAAGAAACGAAGTATTGAAACCTATGAAATAGTGAAGTAAACATCGACCGTTAGATCTTGTGGAGAAAATCCGAGTCAATTCTCAGTCGTTGGATCAAGCAGGAGATAGAAAGCTTCAATGCTCTAGACCTTCGCCACTTCAGTGATTACTGGAAACAAGTAAGAATCCATGAAATATCGAAGTCATGAAATAACACTAATCGTCAATCGAGAAGGAGATTTATATGGTTTCCCAATCGTTATACCAAGATTTTATGTAGAGTTAAGGATTGACCATTGATCTCGAATGGAAATATTGAACCATCAGATCACACTAAAGGTGGTCAACTACTGTGTTGAACGCTCCGACGAAAAGGAGTTTGAAACATGTAATTTTACCTGAAGGATAAAGCCCTGAATTCATGAACTCTTGTCTACTGTAGGATCAAAAGAAGAGTAGGAAAATCTCGTGAAACATTGATCAAGCGTAGTGGAAGGATACGATAGGTGGGGCCAAAGGCATGAAGTCCCATAGAAAACAAAGACTGCTTGATCAAGACAAGGAAATATCTATGGTGATATATCTATTCGACACTTCGATAATGATCGAATGATGGTATAAAAGTGTCAAAACTCCCGAAGATATAAAGTAATGAAAATTAAAAATCCTAGTCAGCAAGGACACGTGTCCCAATCATATGGTGACAAGTGTCAAAATACATATGGCACATAAGGTCTGTGAAAGTCACAAATCAGGGTGACACATGGCCACCCACTTCGGGTCCACGTCATCATAGGTGATGTTAAAATGCCACATCATTCTAGGACTACAAACTTCGGGGATAACCAACTTCTCCTACCAGCAAAAATACCTGAAGCGTCAACGACCGAAGTCACGAATTGATGTTAGTCATTGATCTAAGATCCACCAGGATATATTTCAATCATTCGATCAAGTACAATGGAAGGATAACATAAGGTGTACTAAAATTTGATAGCAAGCGGTCACCAAAACTTTATGACTTATTCAGTTGGTAAACAATATGAAGAGATTGAACTACTTTAGAGTTCGAGTAGCTTAGAGTCTCGGAGTCACAAATAGCCAAATACCCAGAGATTGGGAGCTCCTTTGTGCCTAATTATATGATCCTATCTCTTGGACATGTGAAGGTTATCAAGCAGGGAGTGCTGATACACCCTTCAATTGATTTTTTTCCGAAATATTTGGAATACTACAAAGGCCAGAGTCCTGAAATGCCAAAGTCCTGATGTAACGACCCCTTCGTTATGTCTATGAATAGCGAAGTACAATAGAAATTTTTTTTTTCTTTTTTTTTTCTTTTAACAAATAAGAAATTAACAACATCACCTAATTCATATCAATGCAAAAACACATGACATCATAACTAAAGTGACACATGATCAAAATATAAACAAACTCTACAATACCATTGCGGAACGAAATTGCAAACTATAATGCCAACCAATCTCATCATATTATCACCAATAACAAAAATTTGCCGAAAATAAACGCTTTCTACTTTACCAATTAAAATCGTACCTTTTCCTTACGCCACGTTGGAAGACGTCCCGCGCTCCGTGCCGCGTCTCGCTTTCCGACCGTAGAAATCTCACCGGTACCTCCCAGCCAAATGCTAGGGGTACTCTGCTTCCCCCTTAGCCCCCCGAGCCGCAAAGGGGCCACACAAGAACCAGAGATAGACTAGCGTC
>JZKD02S0124848.1:270943-282345 GCA_000966675.3 Picea glauca
ATTTTATTATCCAAATACATTCAAGATGATTGATCCAAAAATAATTTTGGATTGCTACAAATAATTTTATGAGCAACAACAGATAAAATTTGGAAAGGTGTCAAGATCAGACAGACGAGTTTTCAGAACTGATTGCAGCCAAATCGTGAGGAATTTGTAGAAAATGTTGAAAACCCAGAACCAAAATGGACCCATTTACCTTCCGCATTGAGATTTTCCCCAAAAAATGCACGATTTGAGAGATACTGATGTCTTTTTACGAGGCAAATTTCAGGTGGCAAAAATTAATAGTGACGCCCAAATTGTTCATTCATTGTATAAATATATGAGAAAGTTCAGAGCCATTGGGATCCAAGAATTGGAGAGGAGGATTTTAATCCTTTTTCTTTTTTATATTATTGTTTTTGTAAACTTTTTATTTCTTTTCAAATGGAGTAATGGATGGCTGGAATCTTTGGGAGAATGGATGAGTATTTTCAAAAAAGAATTTGGAATTCCAGGTTGTTTAATGGCTTTTGTCCTGTGAGTAAAATGGTTTTATTTTCATTATAATATCTTCATATTCTTTGAATAATTGATTATGCATTGATTTAAATAGCTTTAGTCTTTTTTATCAATACATGATTAATTATTATCATTTATATATTAATTTTTCCAATCTTTAAACTCTGTTATCCAAAAAAAATATTCTAGGACTACAGAATGGACAAGTGATTCCAAAAACTTAATAGAACGACATATATGCATTTTCGCTTTAGCCTTTTGTTTATAAAGTTGTTATTTATGTTTTTTTAATCTTGTTACATGTGCAGGTATGATATATTTAGATTAAATGATCTGTGATGTGTAGGAGGTTTATATTATAAATACCATCTATCATTTGCTTCATCAAAATACAAATGTTGTGACTATATCTTCGATTTAAATAATGAAATTTATCTTTGAGTTTTAAATTGAATGATAAAATACATAGATTGCTTCCAAATTTATCTTGTTGTAATCATGTATAATTATGAGATCACAGGTTTATGTTTGTGTTTCCTTTTCTCTTGGACATGGCAGTTGGATGTTCACCACTCATGCAGATGCTTGGATACACCTCACTAATTCACTGACAGGATAGATTCTTTGTGTTTTTCTGTCATTTACATATCATTAAAACTAGAATGTATGGTTCAACTTTGACTATCCACATGTTCATGTTTCATTAACTTTTTTTGAAAGATTCTTTAAATTTATAAAAGAAAAACAATAAATATTTTTATGTGCTTTATTTATCTTCTTCCTAGAAGCAATCATTTTTCACATCGATTTTCGTAAGTTTCGATTAAAACTTGCAGCTTGTAAATCATGTAAATAAACGAGACTTGGATATCTTCTTCTTAAATACAACTACTACAATTATATTAAAACATATATATATATATATATATATATATATATATATATATATATATATATATATATATATATATATATATATATATAAAGTATTTAGTTAGTTATTTCTCTCTTTTATTCATTTCTTTTAGGATTCTTAGATTGGCTAAAAGAGCCATTAAACTCGTCAGAACGAATTACACCAAACGACCTGGGTTATTTAGACAACCCCGGACCGGACTCGCTCTTCCAATTGACGGACGGTCAATTTTGCCCATCAACAGTGTTCAAATTTATATTCAATCTTCATTCATTTTCTTGAGAGATTTTAATTTAACAAGTTCTTGTCTTCTGTAGGTTTTTTTGGTATGTTGGAATCAAAGATGTAAATAGATCAATCCCATATGACACCAGTGCAATACCTAGGACAAGAAAAATACATTTAGTTAAAACAAAAAATTTTAAAATGGGTTTGCATTTGATAGACGAACTGACTTTTGTTTTTATTCAGTTTGCATAGAGGACACATAATCCATAAATATTTGCGACAACGAAAATGCAGGATATGTTAAAGCTTGGAGACATACTAAACTTAATGTAAAAGGGAAAATTCCACTTGCAAGTTTAGAGGATATGGAATCACATGAAACTATAGTGTCAGTTTATGGCGATAAAGTTTCCGATCTTGTTAGAGAAGGTAAAATTTTTATGTTTAAAATTTTACAAATAACTTGTAGATGTACTTGTGTGATAATCTAACATGAATAACTTGTTTTCAAATATATCCAATTATTTACAGGAGATGTTTTTTCCATGGTTTCACCTGTAGACAACATTGAAAACATGAAATATTATTTGATGCGATGCACAGAACAAAAGATGAGGCTATTAGAAGATTTTGATGATAACGTTTTTATATATGAAAGATGATCCATTGTATTGAAAGGATATTTTTTTCAAGAAACCCTTCAAACCGATACTCATGTTCACTTTCAAGACTACCAGTCAGATGTCACAAGTTGTCAATATAGTCATTTGGTATGTGCAATGTGCATAAAGTTAATAGAAGTTCAATAAAAAAATAAAAAAGTTAGAAAATGGAAAATGTCCAAAGTCGATCATGAACAAATAACTGAAGATGGAATACCATTACGTTGTTTTTAAACAAACTTGGCACATGTGTACATTCCAGAAATTTTAATTTTTCATTGAAAGTACATTCCATATTTTGATGACTTGTTTTGACTATCTTCACACATATTTCCAATTATGATATTTATATAAAGGGTACTATGTATAAAAAACTCACTTGAGAACTACACCCCAATTATTACCTAAAAGTATATTGTTAATACTTACAACCTAATTAGTATAGGATTTAGGGAACTACTAATTTGTATGGAAGTTGATGCAACCCCTCTCACTCCTCTGAGAATGGTCACTCCCACCAGGACCTTCTCTCTCACTGGACCGAAGAGTCAAAGAACTCTTCCAACTCCTCTCAGGAGTTCACACTACCCACAGTTCTTCTTCAGCGATCTCCTCTGCACTTCTCGGGAGATCGGGTTTCGCGGTATCGTGAAACTCGTGAACACGGTTCACATGCAACTCAAAACCCCGAACCCTGATAGTCAAAGGGTCAACGCTTTCCACTCTTTCGGGGATTTCCCTATCGGAAAATCGGCACTTGCGATGCTGCGATACACTTGTGCCACAAAACTCTGAATCCCGAACTCCGATACAGTGACACCTGTACCTCACTAAATCTTGTGGACCCGCAATGCCACGTCACCGTCGGGATTTCGCGGATCGCGAATCCATGATGCAAGTGTTTCTTGATGTCGAAACCCCCGAATGTCGAATCTCGACCTTCCGGGATCGCGTAAAACATGTCCTGTGGAGATCAACAGCTGCGGATAACTTGGGAAATCGCGACTCACGATTTCAACGAGTCTGTGCCTCACCTTGTTAATTTCCGAATGCCGAACCCCGATGGGCTTTGGTCCTTCCTGTGCCTATGGTTTAACTCCTGCACAGCTTCTCCATGATCCAACGATCATTAGGACTTCGCGATCTCTTCTCCTCGAACCTTGACCGTTGATTCTCCTCCTTGGAGATTTCTCCTGTCCCAAAGCTCCGTTGCTGTTCGAATCTCACCTGGGTTTGTTCCCACAATATTGATGAAAGTAACTATCCCTCCTGAGCTTAATTTCTCGCACTCCTTCAAAGGGATGTCTGCACACTCCTTGCGCTCGACCTCAACAGCTCTCGAAGTGTTGAGTCTTCCAGACTCTGTGCGCCTACAACAACAACAGTCTCTACCTTCCTTGGCTCAGACTTCCTGCTGAGACTTCGGCCTTGGCCTGCACTTCACCTGCATGGCTCTAATAACCCAATTCAACTCTGGGAAGATGAGAACAAGAGTTCAACTATCTAGCCTCATCAACACACTCTATACGGATGAATTCCACTGCATTCTATGCAGGAATCTCCTGGCTCAGACAGAGAAACAATTGAAACTCATTCTCCTCTCTCTCACAGATTTCAATTCAACTATGAATCCACATACACAGCATATCAAAGAAAATGCATGACAGAAAGCAAACATACATGAGCATAATATTAATACAGAGAAACAACACAAACCATGAAAGTGAATCAAAGACTTCCTTCTATTAATTCAATCTGTAAATGGGTGTTCTTCACAGTTCTCTACTATGCTCTTCTCTTTTGAATGCTTGATAATCCAAAATCATGTTACAATGTACAAAGGAGGGTGCCTATATTCCGTTCTCCCTCTCGAAACCTAAAAACTATCAAATCTACAATGAATTCCTATCTACCAGCATTAACTCTAATAAATGCCTTCCTATCTACAATACAATACAAGTGCGCTTCTTTATGAATGGATTCATGAAAGAGAAGCGCAAAAATTCCCAAGGTGTTCCAAAATTTGATGCTGGCGCTATCCAGCTGTCTTTTCTGCTTCACGCACTGGCTCGCTTGATGAGTGAGCGATGCTCCTGCATCATACTCCTCGGCTCGAAAGATTTCATGGGCTCCTGTCCATGAGCTCCTGCACGGTGTGCCCATGCTTCTGTATAACTACCTCTATTTCCCAGCTGGCATCCTCCACTGGGTGATCCTTCCATTTCACCAGGTACTCAAAATACTGCTTTCGCCTGGTCCTCTTTCCCAATCGCTTGTCTAATATATACTCCATCTGCATCTTTTATGCTGTCGGCATATGCTTCTGCCACTGGACCACTGGCTCTTTAGCTCCAGTGTCTGCTTCTTCAACCCTATATGGGTATAAATCCGAAATATTAAAAATTGGAGATATCCCGATGCCCTCTGGAAACTCAATTTCATATGCATTCTCCCCAAACTTCTTCAGGACTTTGCATGGCCCAATTTTCTTCATCTTGAGCTTGTTATATGTTCCCCTCGGGAACCTTTCCTTCCTTAAGTGCGCCAAAACCATGTCCCCCACTTCGAACTGAAGCCGTCTCTTCCGCTGATTGGCTCTGCGCTTATACTCTTGATTTGATTTCATCAATCGCTACTTCACCTGCGTGTGAAGTTCCTCCATCGCTTCAGTGAACTCTTCAGCACGAGCACTGCTAGTTTTAGCCTGTCCTAACTCCCTGAGATCAAAAACTCCCCTCGGCTGCATTCCATACAAAATATGGAATGGACTTTTCCCTGTACTTCGATTCACTGAATCGTTGTATGCGAACTCTGCCTGTGGTAATATATGGTCCCAACTGCTGTGGTGTTCTGTCACCAAGATCCTCAATAAATCCCCCAGACTCCTATTGACCACCTCTATTTGGCCATCCGTCTGCGGATGATAAGCTGAACTAAATGCCAGATTATTTCTCAGCTTTTTCCATAGCGTCCTCCAAAAATGACCTATGAATTTTGTATCCTGATCCGAGACTATGCTCCTCGGCAATCCATGCAATCTGACGATCTCTTTGAAAAACAAATTTGCGATGTGGGTCGCATCGCTGGTCTTCTGACACGGAATGAAATGTGCCATCTTCAAAAACTTGTACACCACCACAAAGATGGAATCAACTCCTCTCTGTGTTCTCGGCAATCCCAGAACAAAATCCATGCTAATCGCTTCCCATGGCCTCTCAGGTATGGGTAATGGCTGATAAAACCCAGCGTTCTGCTTTCGACCCTTCGCATGTTGACATATCTTGCATCTGTCAACAAACCGTTTGACATCGGTGCGCATCCCCGGCCAAAAATATGATTCGTTCAGCTTCGCGAATGTTTTGTCATGTCCAAAGTGGCCTGCTAATCCTCCACTGTGCTTTTCTCTCACCAAATTCTCCCTCATGGAGCAATTCGGTATGCACAATTGATTGCCGCTGAACAACAATCTATCCTGGATCAGGTAGTCTATCCAAGGACTCCGATATCCGAGAACTGGATTCTCAGCTGCTTCGTATGCTTCTCTGAAATCTGCATCACCTGCATACATATCCTTCAGATTTTCAAAACCCAATGTTTTGACTCTGAATTCCTGCAATAACAAACATTTCCTGCTCAAAGCATCAGCCACTTTGTTAGCAGTTCCTGAAATGTGCTTAATCACAAATGTGAAATTTTTCATGTACTCTACCCATTTCGCATGCTTCTGGTTCAACTTATCCCGTTGACTCACAAACTGCAATGCATGATTATCGCTATACAAAACAAATTCCTTGGGTATCAAGTAATGCCTCCACTTCTTCAATGCCTGTATGATGGCATAAAACTCCTTATCATATGTGGATTATTTCAACTTTGCATCATCCCATTTCTCATTGTAATATGCCACAGGTCTGTCATCCTGACTTAGAACCCCTCCAACAGCATATCCGCTCGCATCACATTTCACCTTAAATGTCTTCTGAAAATCAGGCAACACCAACACTGGTTGCTCTGTGATCTTTCGCTTCAACAGATTGAAGCTCTTTTCAGCCTCTGTTGTCCAATGAAAAAATTTATGTTGTTTCTTCACCGTGTCCATCATTGCTGCGCTAATCCCACTGAAATTCCGAATGAACTTCCTGTAGAAACTAGCTAATCCATGGACACTCCTCACCTCAAAAACATTTCTCGGTGATGGCCACTTCCTGATTACCTCCACCTTCTCAGGATCCATCTTCAATTCATTCGTCGATATTACAAAACCCAAGTAAATGAGTTATGTCTGCATGAATGAGCACTTCTTCAAATTGATCAGCATCTTCTCCTGATGTAGTCTTCTCATCCCAATGGCTAAATGCCTCAAGTGTTCAGCCTTGGTCTTGCTGAAAATTAGTATGTCGTCCAGATATACGACTACAAACTTACCGATGAATTCCCTCAGGACTTCATTCATCAGCCTCATGAATGTGCTCGACGTGTTTTTCAAACCAAATGGCATGACCAACCATTCGTACAAACCTTCATTTGTCTTGAATGTTGTCTTCCATTCATCTCCTTCCCTCATCTGGATCTGATGATATCCGCTCTTGAGATCAATCTTCGAAAAATAATTTGCCCCGCTTAGGAAATCCATCAAGTCATCCATTCTCGGCAGTGGAAATCTGTACCTGATGGTGATTTTATTTATCACTCTGGAGTCTGTACACATCCTCCAGCCTCCATCCTTCTTCGGACTTAGTACTGTCGGAACAACACATGGACTAAGACTTTCCCTCACCAGTCCTTTATCCAGCAAATCCTGTACCTGCCTTTTGACCTCCTCGTTCTCCTGAGGTGTCAACCTGTACGCAGCTTTGTTCGACAAACTTGCTCCAGGTATGAGGTCAATGTGGTGACTCACACTCCTCATCGGTGGCAACGAACGAGGTAGTTCGTCCACGATAATATCAACGAACTCTCCCAACGGTTCCTGAATCTCTTCTGGCAATTCTTCCACTCTTGTGCTTGTCAGAACAATTCTCGGCTTCCTGACAACAAAGAATTGTGGATCTTCATTCTTTTCCATCTCTGTGAGAAGCTCCTTCCCACTCATGAGAAGTATTGTGCTGTTTACTTCCGTCTTCACTTCTTTCTCTTTTATCAGAAGCAATTTATAGAGCCTCCCATCCTTCTCCAGCGTATACGTGTTCATCCTTCCGTCA
Organism: Picea glauca; assembly: GCA_000966675.3. Taxonomy (NCBI): domain Eukaryota; kingdom Viridiplantae; phylum Streptophyta; class Pinopsida; order Pinales; family Pinaceae; genus Picea; species Picea glauca. Next base: position 278,455 of record JZKD02S0124848.1, read on the forward strand.
TGAACAATGTTTCTGTCATACTGCCATGGTCTACCCAGCAATATATGACACACGTCCATGGGAATAACGTCACACAGAATCTCATCATGATAATTCCCAATCTTGAATTTAACCAAGCATTGTTTAGTGACACTTACCCGTGTCCTTTCTGTAGCCACGAGACTTTATACGGACTCGGGTTCTTAGTCGTCTCCAGCTCTAGATTTTCCACCATCTCAATCGAAACGAGATTGTCGGTGCTTCCGCTGTCCACGATGACCTTGCATTTTCTGTCCTTGGCTGTGTAAGCCGTTCTGAACAATCTACTCCTTTGCACCGCATTCTCCACCTATTTCTTAGGTGTCAAAAGGATTTTATGCATTCCCAACGACCTTCCGTTGTCTGCATCTTCTGTCTCAGCATCACGCATCTGCACCTCAATAATGTGAGCTTCTCCTTTGTCCATTTTCCTGTCTGGACAATCCACAGCCTTGTGTCCATTCTTTCCACATGTAAAACATGTGATAATTCCTCCACGGCCTCGTCCTCTTCCTCGGGTACGAGGAATAGCGTTGGCGTCAGCATAACCGCCACCCTGCTCTGTATGCTGCCTCCTCGGCTTAGCATATTGTTGCCTCTGTTGTGAGGTTCCACCCCGCTCAACTTTTCCCTGAGGTCTCTTCCATTCCTCTTTGGGTTTCTGGAATTTTTCTTGGGAAACCGCTTTGCCTCTGGGATGACTCCTGCCTCGCCCTCGTTGTACTTGCTTGCGGCTCAGCTTCTCTTCGGCTTACAAAGCCATCTGGTACGCATCCTCAATTGTTCGGATGGTAACCATGCTCAATTCATCCTGAATGTCATACCTTAGACCATTCAGGTATCTCGCCACCTTTTCATCATCGCTCTCCCGATGACCTGCTCGGATGTTGAGCCTATAAAATTCCTCGGTGTACTCATTCACCGTCATCATCTTCTGTCTCAGGTTCTGCATACGCCTGAACAGTGTGATCTAATAATCTCTGGGGATGAACTTCACCTTCATCTTAGCGATCATCTGATCCCATCTCTTAATTTTCTGTTTTCCTTTGCAGCGCCTATCAGCCTGCAACTCATCCCACCATAAGGCTGCATGTCCTTTTAACTTGGTAACTACATGCCTTACTTTCTTATCCTCTTCGATATCCTCGTAGTCAAAGTAGGTGTCGAGTTCTCGGATCCAATCCAGCAACTCTTCTGCATTTAGACTCCCCTCATAAAAGGGAATTTCCATCTTGGTCTTCGAGCTCATCCTGGCGATGGCTCTAATCAACCTCTCAGTCGAGGCATCCTCTGCTGTGACTTCTTCTGCATGTCCAACTTCCTCTTCCACCTCGGAATCACTAAACTCCACTGCACCAGCTCCGCGTCTCTGCGCAGTCTCCATCTCCTCAAGCCTTTCTCGAAGATATCTCATCTGGCGCTCCATCTCTGGGTTTCCCGCTGGCCTACCCCTTCTTCGGGCATCCCTGTCTTCTCGATCAGGCGACTGCCTTTCTCTTCTAGGCGGCATGGTGTACTTTTGTCTCTGCTACAGAAAACAGAGATGTACCAGCTCTGATACCACTCTTGACGCAACCCCTCTCACTCCTCTGAGAATGGTCACTCCCACCAGGACCTTCTCTCTCACTGGCCCAAAGAGTCAAAGAACTCTTCCAACTCCTCTCAAGAGTTCACACTACCCACATTTCTCCTTCAATGATCTCCTCTACACTTCTCGGGAGATTGGGTTTCACGGTATCGTGAAACTCGCGAACACGGTTCACATGCAACTCAAAACCCCGAACCCCGATAGTCAAAGGGTCAACTCTTTCCACTCTGTCGGGGATTTCCCTATCAGAAAATCGGCACTTGCGATGTTGCGATACACTTGTGCCACAAAACTCTGAATCCCGAACTCCGATACAGCGACACCTGTACCTCACTAAATATCGTGGTCCCGCAATGCCACATCACCGTCGGGATTTTGCGGATCGCGAATCCACAATGCAAGTGTTTCTTGATGTCGAAACCCCTGAACGCTGAATCCCGACCTTCCAGGATCGCGTGCCACCTGTACTGTGGAGATAAACGGCTCTGGATAACTCGGGAAATTGCGACTCATGATTTCAACGAGTCTGCGCCTCACCTTGTTAATCGCCGAATGCCGAACTTCGATGGGCTTTGGTCCTTCCTGTGCCTATGGTTTAACTCCTGCGCAGCTTCTCCACGATCCAACGATCATCATGACTTCGCGATCTCTTCTCCTCGAACCTTGACCGTTGATTCTCCTCCTTGGAGATTTCTCCTATCCCAAAGCTCCATTGTTGTTTGAATCTCACCTGGGTCTGTTCCCACAATATTGACGAAAGGAACTATCCCTCCTGAGCTTAATTTCTCGCACTCCTTCAAAGGGATGTCTGTAGACTCCTTGCGCTCGACCTCAACATCTCTCGAAGTGTTGAGTCTTCCAGACTTTGTGCACCTACAGCAACAACAGTCTCTACCTTCCCTGGCTCAGACTTCCTGCTGAGACTTCGGCCTTGGCCTGCACTTCACCTGCATGGCTCTAATAACCTAATTCAACTCTGGGCAGATGAGAACAAGAGTTCAACTATCTAGCCTCATCAACGCACTATATGCGGATGAATTCCACTGCACTCTATGCAGGAATCTCCTGGCTCAGACAGAGAAACAATTGAAACTCATTCTCCTCTCTCTCACAGATTTCAATTCAACTATGAATCCACATACACATCATATCAAAGCAAATGCATGACAGAAAGAAAACATACATGAGCATAATATTAATACAGAGAAACAACACAAACCATGAAAGTGAATCAAAGACTTCCTTCTATTAATTCAATCTGTACATGGGTGTTCTTCACAGTTCTCTGCTCTGCTCTTCTCTTCTGAATGCTTGATAATCCAGAATCATGTTACAATGTACAAAGGAGGGTGCCTATATTCCGTTCTCCCTCTCGAAACCTAAAAACTATCAAATCTACAATGAATTCCCATCTACCAACATTAACTCTAATAAATGCCTTCCTATCTACAATACAATACGAGTGCTCTTCTTTATGAATGGCTTCATGAAAGAGCGGTGCAACAATTCCCAAGGTGTTCCAAAATTTGATGTTGGCGCTATCCAGCTGTCTTTTCTGCTCCACGCGCTGGCTCGCTTGATGAGTGATCAATGCTCCTGCATCAGAAGTGAAAGAACCATTTGGTAACTTATACCCCTATCGATACCCAAAAGTATGTCATTGGGGAATTTCACCGTAATTATGTTCTTGGGATTTAAACAAGAATTAATATAATAACAAGGGAATTTCACCCAAAGTTATGTTCTTTGGATTTAAACAAGAATTAATATAATAACAAGGGAACCACTTGTGGTGCACCCTATTTGAATAAGAGTAAGAGAAGTACTTACAAATTATGACACCCCCATTAATACCCAAAAATATGTTCTTGGGGAATTCCACTCTAATTAGGATATGAATGAGGGAATCACTTGGAAATTTATGCCCAAGTATTTTATAACCTAAATTTGTATAAGAGTGAAAGAACCAAGAACCGCTTGGGGTGAACCCTAACTTTAATATAGGATGGATGAGAACTTAATCTTTTAGGGACATGAATTTTATATAATACCAGTTCTTTTTTCAATTCAAGAAGTGAGGTATCCTTAGGCACAAGGGATGAAACTAATCCTAACTTAGGCATTCTCACTACTAGGCATATTTACAATAAATCTTTAAGTACATGATCCAACTAATAGACCCATCATCATATATCCTTCTAAGCATACCCCCTTCTAACATTTGGATGAGACTAATCTTTTTTAAAGAAAGCATAGTATTAGGGCACCTTTATGATATCAAATTC
>JZKD02S0124848.1:312467-334261 GCA_000966675.3 Picea glauca
AAGTAATCAAACCATTGGCATCAATGACAAACCATTGGCATCAATGACAACATGATCCAACACCCACATCCCCCTCTTCCCTTCCCTTATTCCTCCCTGCCAACTCACTCATTCACTCCTCAACCACCCCCGTCCTCCGTCCTTCGTTTCTCATTAAAAATTTTATCCTCTCGAGATTTATGGGCTTCTCGCCCTGCATACGCCACCCTCTGCAACATACGCAATCCCTGTTATCTCATTTTTTTATTTTTCTCGTAAATTTATGTCACAAGTCATTAAATGCAATCTTCAATTTGATTATTACTTAATTAATCACACTTATTTTCTTTAATTAATTTTTCTTTGTAATCTTTAATCATTTATTCAATTAGGGTCGTTACATTTTCCTTGGTGGATTTTTAGCTCCAAATTAGGGGTGATCTACTGTTGAGATTTATGAGAAACAGAGTCTATGGTTGGGAGGAAAGTCTAAGGTTTGAGGCTTGTGGGAAGTTGGTGAATTTTTACAAAGATAAGTGTTTGATTTAAATGATGTGTTATTCCTTATGTGTGTGTGTGTGTGTGTTGTTATTCCACATAATTTATGTGCATTTGTAGACCATTTTAGTATATTAAATTGGTATCAGAGTTGAAATTTTGGTGTGGCATAGCCCAACTTGGAGCTAGGGATGCTATACTGGTGTGGCATTTATTTAGATTCTTTAATTTTAGTCTCAACTTATTTCAAAATTTCATGTGCTAAGCTAGTAATATTGAATCTTAATCTTAAGTAACATAATATATAATAGGAATTTGCATAAAATTGTAACATATATCATGATAGATTGTTCCAGTGGAATATCCACAATAGATTACATATCAAATTGATATCAAAGTATCTTTCTTTGGGGATTTTTGTGGGATATTGTAGGATCTAGGAATTGGAGTAAGAAACAAATATCAAAATGTTAGCCATGATGGATGAGTATAGTAACTATCCAAGGAATTATTTGGAGGATGGATTCTCAAAGTTGGAAACAAAATTCACTAACATGTCTCGCATTATCATAATCTTCATGGAATATCTCCAAAGAAATTTTGGACGTCTAAGGGAGTTTAATATATTTAAATCAAAAGTTGACTCAGACGAAAAATCTAAAGACAATGAAGAATTCTGGAAAAGGAGAAAAAAAAGAGACATAGGAGGAGAGACCAAGTTCTAGTATCAATTCTTCTCCATATGATTTGTTTAAAGTGGAAAAGAAAATGGACATCAAATCCTACCATGGTGAGATTTATGTTGTTAATTTGAATCAATGGTTGCAACAATTAGAAGTTTATTTCAGTTTCATAACATAGGAGAAGATAAAAATATATATATATCTAAATTGAAGTTATATGTCCATGCCAAGATTTATGGGAAAGTCAGACATAGATGCCTAGGATGGAGGATGATCCACCATCAACTAAGTGTGAAGTGTTTTAAAACCTCATTAATTCATAGTTCTACTCTATTGGTTTTGTATAGGACCAACATATCCATTAGAATTACTTTCAACAAAAGCAAGGCCAATGTGTACAAGAGTACACCAGTGACTTCATAAAACAAGCCATTATGTTGGGTATATCTCCCAAGAACCTAGACGCACTCCTAAAGTATTTGGGTGGTCTCCACAGTCATTTAAGAAGGAAAGTGGTGATCTTTAAACCTAGTACTATTGATAAGGCATGTGTGCAAGCACAATGTTTGAAGAATATGGAAAAGAAGATAAGATAACCAAGTGGTTCGAGGTAGAAAGAACACCAAGACACTTCCAAGGAAGGAAAGAAAATGTAATATCCCCAGATATAATCCCTATAGTTATATTATAACTGTGAAAATATTAAATAGGTTGGTGAGCTGATATGGTTGAGTGGGATATCTTGTATGAATTGATATCTCTAAGGTCCAAGCTATGTAAAATGTACATTAAAATTATTAATAAAAATGATTATCACTAGCTGCAGTATGAGTGGGATGGTAACGATAGGGGGATATGATTCCACAAGAGATGGGGCTAAATGGAGGTCCAAGGGGTTACCCATTTGTATTAATTCAACCAATTCATATTAATGTTTATCCGCCTTTGAAATATTAAAGATATATTAAAGTGATGTAAGAGTGATAGGTGGGAAAGGTCAACTCACCAATTTATGACAACATAGGCTATGTACAACCACTTTTTGATAAACATGTGAGTCAAGATTGCATGAGAAGAAAAGGAAATTTTATTTCATTATGGAGTCAATGTTTCATGTTGGTTTGGAGGAGCAGTAGGAGGGGTGAGTGTTGGAAAAAGAGCACCAATCATGTTATTCTTAAGGACAACCATTATTGGGCTAATTTTGATGCTGAAAATGAGGTTGTAGGCTTGTAATGAAGGTTTTTTCCCTGTAAGTGGAATTTCCTATTGAGTAAATGGATCAAGATCCTTGAAATGGATGTTGTGATCAATCCTGGAGAAGTTGAGAGTTCATGAAGTCCCCAAATGTGAGATTCTATCCAATCAAGTGTACTGGAGCCTTGGAAGGAAGTGGGAAGGGTCGAGGGATTGTGTGGCAGAGAAGGGGGATCTCATTCCTTGGGTTGTGTAGGTTGAAAGGAATAAAGTTGGTGGATTGGAACTTTTGTTGCAGTAGAACCTGGGTTTTGTGCTGGTAATTGTAGAGAGTGGACAACTAAGAAGGATATACCTCCTTTTGGACTCATAGTCTTATCTTGAGGGTGGCTTGTTGTTGAGATTTGGAACATCAATTTGATGTCTAGGAGGAACATTCCTTGTACATAGATAAATGTTTCTTCATAAATAGATACGTGTTTTGTGGGATTTCTTATGGTTAAATTCCACCATGCAAATTTATGTATGAATGTTGTGTGGTTGCTTGAACAATTGTATTCTGGTTTTTAGAAATGTTGTTAATTGCATGAATTAGTTAGCATGTGCATGCTTTTGATTTGATTGTGTCAATAAAAATATTTAAGTGGGTTGAGCAGGCCAATTTCTTTACAGAAGAAGTGGAAAATAAAGGATGAGAAGACAATGGCCATTGCATATCAGTGCAAGGATCGAAACAACCACTGTAAACATTGTACTATTGATGGTCATATTGAATATAAGTGTTGGAATCCACATCTAGATTTGAATCTAAAAAACTATAAGAAGAATGACAAGAAGAAGAACATGCTAGCCATGGATTCAAGAAACCAAATAGAGATAAACTTAGATGTAGATGTTTTTTTTTGCACTACAATGAGAAAGGAGGTGCACTTGAGTAATTCCATCCTAAGGAAGAGAGGGAGATGACTGGACTCTTCCATATCAACATCCAAGTCGATAAGACAAAGGTGGATGCTTTATTTGATTCTAGTTCATAGGCCAACCTCATAGTTGAGGATCTAGTTATAAATATCATAATCGAAGTTCATGACCATCCTCACCCATACCCATTGGGATGGGTAAATAAGGATGCAAATCTCATGGTCGATCAATAGTGTAAGATCAAATTTGTCATAAGTTAAAACTATACTAATGAATTTGAGGTAGATGTATTACCACTTGATGTGTGTGGTGTAGTGTTTGGATGACCATAAATGTACATGAAGGATGCAATATTCATGAGGAGAGTAACCTTTCATCACCTAATCAAGGATGATATTTCCTTCATCATTAATCCACATAAAGGTAAATTCAAGTCCTCTCTTGTAATTGATAAGAAAGATAATAAATTGATTAGATCCAATAGGAATTTTTTGTTACTCTTGTTGATAAAGAATAACCAAGGAGATGAATTGGTAAAGTTAGATGCATCTCTCAAGGGATGTACTAAAGAGAAAAAATACTAGTTGGATGAGCTTTTGTAGTTGTATAAAGAATTTTTTTAGGAGCCTAAAGGTTTACCACCTTAGAGGGAAGTACAACATGAGATACATGTGTTTCCCAAATCCTCGTTACCAAACATTGTATATATATTCCATCTTGGAAACTGATGAAGTGAATAAACAATTGTAACAACTATTGGAGTATGAAGTATTTCAATTAAGAAACCTGCCTTATGAATCACCTATCATCATATTACCCAAGAAGGATGGAACTTGGAGAATGTGTATTGACTACAACCCTAGGTATCATAAATATAACAAATCAATACAATTATAACTAATGATTATAGTATTTGTAATCCTAGAGTAAGCTTCAAAAAAATAGATAGTACAAGTGGGTAAATTGTTTATAGAAATTTCATCTAATCATCAAGTATAAGCAGGGAAGAACTAATATGATGGTAGACATTCTCTCAAGATCACCCACATCCAATATTATAGCTTTGGATAATCTTATGCACATATATCCTTTCACCCATGGTGTATATAAAAATGAATACATAGACTATGGGGACTTCAAGGGGTATTCAAACAGCTACCAGGACAAGGTCATGTAGAACAAAATGAAAAAATGATGGTTATCATCTCTAGGATGTGAGGTTTTCTTTCCTAGAAGGAACCATCTCTGAAAGAGAGCATATGTAATAGGTATCATTCATTTATAAATCACTCTTGCACTGAGGATGAATGTTTCTAAGAGATATATTTGGTTTCTCTACAAGTTGGACAAGTTCTATGTTCCTAAAGGTGAAATATTCTATCTTATTACAGGGGCTTACACCTCCAAAGCTGCATGAAATGTTGGTGTTGGGAAGACAGATGCCAACTTGCAGAGGTATGTGTATTGACCTATTATGCAAGGATATGTAGCTTGATTAGTTAGAGGATGCATACAATTTTTTTCCAACAAGACCAATAATAGGAACCAAGGTTTATACCATCTGTTACTTTTACCTACTAGACCATGGGAGAGAATCTCCATGGATTTTGTTGGTGTTTTTAAAAGAACTAGAAAGGGACATGCCTATCTATTTGTGGTAGTTTATGGGTTTAGTAATATTCCCATTCTCATGCTCTGTAAAAATACCATAATGGTACAAGAAATAAAAAAAAAAAATCTTTGAAAATGTTTGGGTGCACATTGCGATACCAAAGAGAACCATCTCAAATAGAGATAAAACATTTCTCAATGCCTTTTGGAAAACACTTTAGGAGAATATGAACAACAAGCGTAAGAGATAAAAACTTTCCATACATAGACAAATGGGAAGACATAAGTTGTGAAAAGGACATTAGTTTAGAATTTGAGGGGTTACAATCAAAATTATCCAAAGATTTGAGATGAAAACGTTATTTATATTCAACACTATTAAAACATAATAGTACACAATTCTACCAATAAGTCCCCTTTTGGAACTTGATTTGGATGTTTTCCATGTTTTCCCTTATATGTTGTATATGGATGTCAACGAGACATACTAGACCAATAAAATCTCTAATTCTATGATCCTTCCATGCTAGACCAATAAACTGACAGGTAAGTCTTAGCTACCGTAGAGGACTTATCACTAGAAGCTCATGCAAATTTAGTAGAGGATATTGTTGCATAGAATAAGTCCAGAACAAATATAAGAGGGTATCATGAACTCTATTGGGTTAGTTTGAAACAATATCTTCTAGGCAAGGCAAAGTGATACTCCAAGGAGAAGGTAAAGGAAAAATTTCCTCACCTTCTTAAGTAAAATATTTTGGGGACCAAAAGCCTCCAAAAATGGAGAGGTATGATATAAAATGGATAGGTATGTAATTTTTCATCTATTTTGGTACTTTATGAGTGGAAAAGTTGGAGCTATTGACTTATAGGGACCATTTTAGAGGCATGTCCTAGTTTTTTTTATTTGGGTATAAAAGTTTGGAGCTTGTTTAGGGCATTGAGTGACATTTTTTGGGGAAAACCTTTGTGAACAAAGTTATCAACCTCTTGATGTTTTTATACACATTGATAAATTCCCAATGGTGCAAATATCACCTCAATTTGATTTTTTTTTAGGAATTTATTCCTCCTACAAATTGACCTATCTTGTTGACCTTCATGAAATTGAGTGGATTCCATGCTAGCTTTCATCACTTACACATGTAGAGCTAGTCATGTGTGGATGATAAAGAAGATTATAGAAGGCCCAAAAACCTAACCCTAATAAAGAGTTGAGGTATGAAAAAATCATAACCATATCCCACCCCTAACCCTAGACGACTATTAGGACATTCTCAAATATTGGGCCTCTAGGAGAGAAAAGGGTTCCATTCTTATTGTATTTATTATTGTACATAGTTGAGTAGAGTAAGGGAGTGAGATATTGGAGTATAATAGAGGAAGTAGAAGATCCTATAGTATCTATATAGGTCACAATATCCATAGAAACTCCATAGTAAGGAATAGTCCTCACTTTTTGGATGGATTTTTCCCAAATTGGGTTTTCCTAGGGTACAACTTGTGTTCATTGAGTGGATGATGTGGTATTTATTTAGAATCCTTCATTTCAGTCTCAACTTATTTCACATTTTTTTTTCTAAGTTAGTAATATAAAATCATAATCTTAAGTAAAGGGCCGCATAACATGAATTTGCATACACATTTAAGATATTTGCGATAAATTGTTATAGTGAAATATCCACAACAATTTACAAATCAATACTAGTATACTATTATATGTTATATGATTTGGCTATTGCATGTTATTATGAATTGGTATTATTACTATTAATTATTCTTATTATAATTTGTATTATTACTAATATTACTATTATATGTTATTATGCATTAGCTATTATGTGTTATAATTACTTGGCTCTTATATTTCATTATGAATGATTACAATTATTTATGTTATACACTATTATATGACATTACATTTTAATACTCATGTGATCTTACTTTATTGTCTATGTATATTTCGTTTTTATACAAACCCCAATAGTTGCTATAAAGAAATTACTAGTTTGAGTCACATTCTAATTGTGTGCCTTTTAGTTAACCATTATACGAATCATAAAATGGGAATGTCTCATTTGGCATAAGTATGATGACTTCTTGTTAAGTTCTATGATTAACATTATTATACAAGGGATGGTTAAATGTGTTATGATATTTGTTGTTAGTTGAAAAAATTCATTATTGAAGTGGGAATAACATGAAATTGAATTGTTACCAATTGTTAATACAATGTTCATTTGTTTCATAGCATATTTTTAATACACTTATTTGTTAAATGCTACATGCCAAAATTTCTATTTCTTTGCTTAAAATATTCTAGAATTGAGTGTCACATAGACTCATCTAATTGAAGTACTAGATAATCTCTAGAATTAATAAAAAAAATTCAATTGTAAGCTATTTTGTTAAGAAAGAAAATGTCCCTACATATCTTATGCCATGCTTTTCATTTTTTTAACTAGTCATTGTTCACAAATTAATGCTTATTCAATTTTATGTTTTCCTTAGGCTTGGTCTTGACCTTAAAATTGTATTATTCTTGTTCTTTTTCTTATTCATATTTTTATTCTTATTCTTATTAATATACATACATTTTAGTAATTACGAGGCTTGTGATAACCCCACAGGATGCATGTTTAGATCTTATGATCATTCACCTCCTGAGGGCATGTGACACCAAAATGAATCTTACTTGGATGCTTCGAAACACCAAGAATACTTCATCCAAACTACTCCTATTCACCTAGAGCATACCCATACTTCATTCTAGGCTACGAGAGAGTCACACTCCAACTATGTGCGACTCACTTGTATACTTAGACAATATTGTTAAACAATTAACACTTAGTCATTTAAGTATACATCCAAGAACATGTGAAACCAAGAGGACACTTACTAAACAAACAAGACACACACACATAAATAGTGCAGGTGTCTTAAGACGTGCCTAAGACCTAACTAAGTATTATTATTGTGAAACTGTTATAATATGAGCACTTCTAAATTGGTTTATGATCCAAGTGTACATAAATGGTCGCCCACCTATTCCATTGGCTCAACATACAATTTTAATTTTAGTATTTTTTCTATATTTTTTCAAGTCCCAAACTTTTGGGGCCATTTTGAGGCCCTAAATGATGTTTGTTTGATGTGGAAGCACACAATATATGCTTGTTAACATTATTGGGTCATTTGAAATGTGTACTCATCAGATAGACCTTTCTGATGAGGTATCAAGCACGCCACATAGAGATCACATGAAAAAGTTATGCCCTAGGGAAATTGACATATCAACTACCCCCATCAGGGCCCACAAACCTTTTGGTGTTTGATCTTCTGGGGTAACGATTTTGGATGTTCAGGGTTTTCTCATTTCCGCTTTATCTTAAAAAGGCCTTGGGAGCCTCATTGTAATCATATTATTGTGAATGCAAATAGTTTTCACATCTCTTCTCAGAGATAATATACCGCCATTCTAGCGAGTTCATTTTAAATCCATACTTTCTTTTATAGTCTTTGAATATTTTAGTATTTAATAGAAAATTGAGTATTGTTGTATCTCTGTGTTTCTGTCTTATTTATGTGTTTTTCTTTGTTCTCTCATAAATCCAGGTCAATGGTATTAGAGAGGTCTAATCTTTATCGGTTTCTTTGTGCATGTCCCCAATGAGGTTAGGGTATCAAGAACGCAGACTCAAATTGGTAGAAACTTTGGAAGACCATCCTTGGTGAACCTGATGGTTGCCCATGGAGGTGGAACAAAGAGATAAGGGAGAAGAAGATCTTATTAAGTTGTTGATCTAGAAAGTCCTTGCGAAACATATGAACAAGATGATGGATCAAATTTCCCAAATCCTTCGACAGTTGTTGATAACAACATAGGCATATTTTTCAAGAGACCACTTTGGATGCACCACCCCCTTCAAGGTACAAGTTAATTTTGGTGTTCCAACATTTGAAGGTCAGATAGATACAGATGATTTGGAAAAATGGTTAAATCTACTAGAAGGTTATTTCTTTGTCCACAATTTTTCCAATAGGGAAGATATCATCGTTGCACTCCTTAAGGTGGTTCCCCATGTCAAACATTGGTGGGAGACTTTCTGTGAGTAAAAATCCATAGAGGAGTCTAGAATATTTTTGGTCGAGCTCACATGGAACTCTTTTATGGATTCCATCAAGAGAAAATATTACCTTGTTGGACCCGTACAAGAGATGGACCACACTTCATCAGGAGAGGGACATAATAGTGCCAAAGTTCAAAAATACCTTCCATACCTTGCACACCAAGATGGGTATTAGAGACTTCAAGTGAAATCTAGTTCTAAAATACCATGGGACCATACAAAAGTACATCCAAACAAAAATGGAGTTTCTAGACATCTCCTTGTTGGGAGCTACTTATTGATATGTTATTAAAATAAATAAAAAAGTTAAGTAGAGGAATAAGTGGGAGTTTGGATCTGCGAATGAATCACAATAGAAGTCGGGGAAAGGTAGCCCCAACACAAATAACAAAGGAGAAATCAAGGACTAAAAACCATAGGACAACTATTCTAATCCACAAACAAATAAGGGAAATGGAAAGATAAATAAACACATAAGGAAGTGGTGTGAATTCCATAAAATCCCTAGCACAACACCAATGAATTTGACTTGAAGCATTCATTGGTGGTCGAGCTAAAATCTTCAAATTCATATCCATGCTTCGACTCTAATTTAGAGCTAGACAAGGAAAACTTGATCATTGATGCAGAACCTAGTGCCATAGTCGCTACCACCAATATCCATCCAAATGAACTAGAAGATCCAGAGGAAGGTGAGCACTTTTCACTTGCAGATGTGGGTGAAGGGTTCTTTGCTACATTTCATTTTTGATAGAAGAATCCAAAAGAAACTCATCTCAGCAAAGGATGTGAAGAAGTTGGAGTTGCAAAAACAACCACATCCACAAATGTACAACGTCAAGTGGCTCAACCAAGGATGAGATCTTCGCCTCAGCCAACAGTGTCGCCTACCCTATGGAATCAATCCATTTAAGGATGTGGTATTGTGTGATGTTGACCCACTTGAAGTTTGTAATTTTCTTTTAGGACAACCATATATTTGGAAATTTCATGTTGTATATGAGTCCAAACCTCATAGTGACATTGTTATTGTGAGCAGACAATTGTACATGATCCCAGAGGTAGCTCCACCTACCACAATTTATTTGGTCTCAACTAAGCAGTGTAGGAAGGTCATCTCTCAAAATGGGAAATTTGTCCTCTTCATGATTCACTCTCAAAGTGAACGAAAGGTCACAACCACATCCATGGAATTTTCATAGGGCTCCTCTACGCAACAAAAGAAAGTGGACAAGGTTGTGGAATAATATTAGGACATATTCACCTCACCTACTAGGGTGCCTCTGCACTGTCAAATCAAGCATTCAATTAAGCTAACTCCTAGAACACATTTTCCTAATGGGACAATGTATCAACACTCTCTCCCAGAAAATGAGGAAATCGAGCACCAGATCCAAGAGATTCTCCAAGAAGGGAACATTTGACCAAGCTCCTCACCATGTGATCCCAATCATTCTCATAAGGAAGAAATCCAGGACATAGTAACTTTGTATTGATTACAAATCTCTGAACAAAATCATAGTTAGGAATCGGTACCCAATTCCCTGAATTGATGACCTTCTTGACCATATCAACAGGTCCAAGTATTTTAGTAAGATTGATATGAATTATAGCTACCACCAAGTCTCCATAGAATAGACTGATGTATGGAATATCACTTTCAAGTCTCCATAGAATAGACTGATGTATGGAATATCACTTTCAAGTCTCCATAGAATAGACTGATGTATGGAATATCACTTTCAAGTCTAAAGAAGGTATTTTCAAGTGGTTTGTCATGCCCTTTGGCTTGATGGATGACACAACTACCTTCATGAGGCTGATGGAAGACATATTTCATCCCTTCAAAACTTCCTTTGTGGTTGTATATCTGGATGAAAACCTCATCTTCAACAATAGTTTGGAAGAACACTTGCAACACATTCAACAAGTCCTCCTCACTCTATGACAACACAAGTTTTATGCTAACTTAGAGAAATGCTCCTTCGACATGAAAAATATCCAATACCTTAGATACATTGTAGATAAGCATGGTGTGCATGTTGATCCAACCAATATCCAATTCATTTGTGACTGACCAACCCAAACAACACTCACCGATATTTGGAGCTTCTTAGGCCTCGCCAACTTCTATCGTAGATTTGTATTTGGGTTCTCCCATATCATGTGGGATATTATAAAAGTGTCCAGGGGTGATTGCAAAGACAAATTTGTGTGTGTAAGATCACAACAAAAATATTTTAATGATATTAAACATCGCTTATGATCAACCCCATTGCTCACCTTACTTGATCTGCAACAACCATTTGAGATTGATACTGATGCTTTTGATTATGTTGTTAGTGCCATTCTCACTCAACACATATATCCAATGGCCTATCATAGTGAGACACTCTCAGATGTCGTTTGTAAGTACCTCACCTATGACAAATAAATGTATTCCATCATACAAGCCTACTTCCAGTGGAAGAATTACATTCTAGGGAATGAGACAGTCATCGATTTGGATCATAGGCCTCTGCAGTTCATGTAGAGACATAGAAAAATGTAGAATGACCACCATCAAAAGCGGACCACATAATTGTATTAGTTTCACCTCAAAATTAAGTCTAAGAAAGGGAGCACCAATCAGGTCGTTGATTTCCTTAGTCATCCTCCAATTGTAGTACTAGCCATGGTTCTCGACTCTTGTGGGCATAACACATTCAAGTGGTCCCAAGTCTATGATAGTGATCCTAAATTCACTAAAAACTAATATATGTTGAAAACATATAGGACCGTTGAAGACTTCCATCTTCAGGATGGTCTGTTGTGCCATCTCGGTCATCTCTGCATTCCTTCAAGAAAGCATACAAAGCGGATTTGGGAATCCCACTATAGTCGAGTGGTGGGACACTTTGGCATGGAGAAGACAATGGTAGTAATAAAAAAGTGTTTATATTGGCCAAAGCTTCAATAGGATTTTAGTACATTCACTGCTTGTTCTATTTCCAATCCAATGATTAAAAAATAAAAATTGTACGCCCCTCTTCCTACTCCTGATGGGCCCTAAGAATCCATCTCGATGGACTACATGTCAAGTATACCCTCCACCAAGAATTGAAATGAATGTGTATTCATGGTTGTTGATCGATTCTTTAATATGGTCATTCTAAAAACCTGTAAGAAGAGTATCACAGTTGAGGTCACCGCCAATATCTTATTTGAGCGTGTATGGGTACAATTCATAATACCATAGACCATCATATTATTGAGCACATTTTGGTTGAGCCTATGGTAATTTTTGGACACCAAGCTCACCAAATCCACTTCCTTCCACCCTCAGATTGATGGATAGACAGAGGTCATCAATATGATGATTGTGCATCTCTTGCGCATGTAAAACTCCAAGAATCCATGCACATGGGATGAGAGCCTTCCTTATGACCAACACAACTACAACAAATCACTTCATATATTGACCAACCAAAACCCTTTTTCAGGTGCACCTAGGTTTTCAACCATTGGGCCCATTGACATAGCAATGCCCCTTGCATCCACATAGGAAGAATCTCCCCATGCTCAATCTGAGGTTGAAAAGGCCACCAAATTCATTGAACAAATTCAACATATTTTCCAACATGTCCATGGTATTTTTCATAAATCTAATGCTAAGTACAAACAATACAAATATTAACACCAGGTTCCCCATAAGTTTTAGGTAGGCGATAATGTTTTGTTCCATTTGCAAAAACATCACCTTATAGGACCCCACCGGAAAATACAGCCGCTTCATTATGGACCTTACACAATCACCAAGGTTGTGGGTGACAATTATTTTGAGTTAAGTATTCCCCCTTTCCTTGGATTACACCTAGTATTCAATGTGTACCTCCTTCGGCCATATTTTACACCACTACTGGACACATCAGAGCTAGCTAAGTAGATGAAACCTACATAACTCAACCCTGACTTTATAGAACATGCAACAATTGATCGGATCATGGACACACAAGTTAAGGGAACCCACCAACAAAATATCCAAATATATTGGGTTTTCAAAGCATGGCAGGTACTGCACCAAGGCAAGTGGCTCACCACGTGTCAAGTTTAGCCAAATTTTCCCCATTTGATTTGGAAATTAACACAATGGAGACCATTGCTTCCTAAGGGGCGAGGATTTGTATAGGTGGACTTCGAGGGCCACCCAAATATTCCATTGGATCAACATATAGTTTCCATTTTGGCAGTTTTTCTACATTTTTTTGGGTCCTAAACCTTTGGGGTCATTTTGATGCCTTAAACAACGTTTGTTTTTTACATGGAAGTTCCTAATAGATGTATATTGGAATATATTAGGTTATTATGTGTACTCCTCGACTAGACCTTTCTGATGAGGTATCAATTGCCCCAAATATAGATCGTATAAAAACGTTTTTCCCTAGGTAAGTTGACGTATCAACTACCCCTATCAAGGCCCACAAACCTTTTGGGGTTTCATCTTCTGGGGTTAGGTTTTTGGATGTTTAGGGTTTTCTCATTTATTATTTATGTTAAAAATTCCTTGGGAGCCTCAATGTTGTCAGACAATTGTCTTAGTTTGATGGAAACTTGGTATGGATTATTGGTTGTCATTGATCTCAACCATTGGGGAGTGATATTGTAGATTTATGTCAACCCTTGGAGAAATTCCAGTAGCGAATTTCGGTAGCACAAAGGTTAGGGTAATGGACCTAAGTTTGTTTGATGTATAATGGTATGAGTTTTAATATGTTTGAAGGTAATACTATTCTATATATATATTACATGTCATTCCATTTCCGATGGTATGTGGAACCTCACATAACTCCTCACGGTTAGAGAGTTATGGCCATGTGAAGTTGGAGAACCTAGGTTTGGGTAATGGACCCAAGTTTGTTTGATGGATAATGGTACGAGTTTTGATATATTTTCAGGTAGGAATATTCTATATGGATATTAAATGTCACACCATTTCCAGTGGTATGTGGAACACCACATAACTCCTCACAGTTAGAGAGTTATGACCATGTGAAGTTGGAGAACCCTCATGAGTCATCTAGAAGCCCCAAAAAGTCAAAGTGTTTGCAAAGAAGAAATTATTTAAATAATAAAGTGAAGTGATGAGTGTACTATAAATCAAAGTGGAGAGAAAATAAATTGTTTAAATAATAAAGTTAATGGAGAAATTACTAAGTGGACAAGTGGTTAGAAGTGGGTTAAACCTAAAATAAGGAAAGTGGGTTAAGATGGTTAAAAGGTAACCCCTTGAGGAAGCTACATGAAAGTATAAATAAGAGGAGAGACTCTCTCATTTTAATCACACTTGAGAATATTGAATATCTACAGGTGACTGAGGTAACCAAAGGATATATAAGCCAAATTTCAGAGGGAAGGTGAAGTAAAAAAGGCCGAAATTCGAGGGAGGATAAATTCTTTTGATGATGTTTTCTAAGGTATGTTATTTACAGGTCATCTCGTCATTTTCGGAATAAATTTTTTTCTAGATTGATTCAGACCGTGAAATTGGGAGGCCATTAAGGAAACATATCCAAGTATCGTTGATACAAATTTCGGCTTGTGGGTCATTGTATTTTTGGCTTTACACGTCGTGGAAAATAGGGTTTGTGGCTAGTCCTGAAACTAGTCTAAAACAAATGTTTCGGGTAAAAAGCGTCATAAATTCTTCATAACAGATCCAAATTCAGTAAGAAAAAATTTATTGGTTAGAGTAAAATATTTTGTATTATGTGTACAATTTTCATATCGCTACACCAAATATTCCATGTGGGGCATGCTCTACAAGTTCGATCTCTAGAATAAGCCAGAATTCAACAAGATATTCCATTTTTGCTATAACTCCTTTTATGAGAGGTTCCAAGTAGTGAAAATTGGAGGAATTGCATAAAACACACTAAAGAAAATTGTGTACTATTTTCATATCTTTATTCATTGCAGGTACATAGTTATGATTATTGCAAGCTAGGGTTGTTGACTAATCCATAGATAGTCATGTGAGACTAAAGTAAAGTTTGATAAAATGCTAGTCTCTTGTTGTTAAAGTTAAGGAAGGTTTGCAGGTATGTGATCATATACACCAAGTATATTACAGAGTTACAAATCATATTTGGATGATAAAATTGATGATGGCTTTTGGTTGAGGTACATGTTGGGTACATGGTTGAGACAAGTAGTTGATGAGTTGGCACATACATGAGGTGTATAGTTGATGATGTTCGTACATATTGATGAGTCATAGTTTATGTGTATTTGATGCATGATTGGTACATATTTGGTGCATGGTTGATGCACTCGTTGATGGTACATATTGAGGTACAGGTTGATGCATGGTTTAGGTTATTGGTACAGGTTGTTTGGTGCAGGTTGATTGGTACAGTTTTACAACAATATATATATCACAATGATAGTGTGATAGTGGTTCCATAATTCTACTTATATGTCAAGGCTGTTGGATGGGGAAAGGAAAAGTGTTTGTATCCACCTTCCGGTTGTAGCTGGAGAACATAGGGGGTCGTATTCTCCTTCTGGTTGTAGCCAAAGAATTGGGGAGTTGGAGCTTCCCTTAGGTTGTGGCCTGAGAAATTAGAGGGTTGGAGCCTCCTTCCAGTTGCAGATGGAAAACAAAGGAAGTTGGTTCTTCCAATGAATTTAATTCTTAAATACATACAAGAAAAATCATTCTGTGTTTTTCTCCCGTTTTGGTTTTCCACGTAAAAAAACTGGTGTATTTTGTATGTGTGTGATTGCTCATTTGTTCATTGTTTATTTACTCTAAAACTATTGGATGATAATGATAAATTGATATAACACTTGCATATTGTGGTTAAAAATGATTAACTTTCTCTATTACTGATTCACCCCCCCTCTCAGTAATCAAACAATTGGTATTAGAGCTGGTTCCTTCAAGAAACAATTTAACCACTGGAAGGAGATCATGGATTATTCTGAGAATGGAGTACCGCTATTTAATGGTCAGAATGGTTTAAAGTATGAGATGTGGATTATATGGATGAAAGTATTTTTATAGGCACAAGGGCATTATATTTGGCTATCATTCGTTACAAGATATGATAGTTCAAAAAGGGAAAAGACTGCAGCCAAGAAGGAATTGAAGAAGAATAAAAAAATGACAATGGATTTCATCTCAGAAGGATTACCTAATCCGGTAAGAGAAAAGGTTGGTAAATGTTCATCAGCCAAATAAATTTGGGATAAGTTACATGACATATATTCTTCACCCATCACAGATTCATAAAATGCCAAAGAAGATGCAGGTACAAATCAAGAAGAAATATGTTCACCATGTCAAACAGATTCAGAATATGAAGAGTACATAATCAAAAGAGGTATGTTTTTTTTCTTTAATTGTGAAAAATGTAGACATCTTGAAATAGAATGCCATGAAGGAAATGAGACATGAAAACAAATTGAAAAATAAGACAATTATGAGGCAGAATTGATTAGTGATTTAGATGAACTAATATAAGAAAACAAGTCACTCAAGAAAGAATTGATGAAACAAAAGGAAAGTGTTCAAATTTTTTAAGAAGCCCAACAGGTCATCGAGAACTTAAGAACTCAACTAGAAGAAGACAGAAAGATCGAAGAAAATATTGAATATCAAAAGCATTGTTTGGAAGCCAACATAGCAGCACAGAAGGAAGAAGCAGAAATGAGACAGAAGATATTGACAGATCATCTTAAGGAAAGAACTAACAATCTAAACCAGCTTGAGTCAGACTTTGGTCAAGAAGAGAAAGTACTTGAAGAAGAAATAATCACATTAAAAATTCATCTTGAAGAAGCGAAGAGAACAACAGAATTCATGAAGTCTCAGATATTAAAGAAATAAGAAGAGGTTGAGAAACTTGAAAAAGAAATTGTCACATTGAGAAGTAAAATCGTCAAGCTCAAAAAGAATGTTGAAGAGACAAAAACATCCACATCAGTTATAGAGAATGAAGAGAAGCATTCTAGGTTGCTAGAAAAGAATAATGAAGAAAATAGAAAGAGTTATGCAGAAGTACTCAACGGAATGAATCATGGTCAACTAGAATCTAAGAAAACTATTGAAGATACATCTTCAAGAAGAACATCCATGTTCAAGCCACACAGAAGCTTCAATCATGATCATGATCAGCTAAGGAAAAAATTCAGAAGGACTACGCCACAAAGAAGATCATTCACTCCCAGGTATGCAAATTTATTTTATGGTCATTTTTTTTATTGTACTAATTTTGGACATAAGGTTTCATATTGCAGGGATTATAAAAGAAATGTTCAAGCAAGAAATGCCTATGTGGCCCCACGTAACATTGAATGTTACAAATGTCATAACTATGGACACATAGCTAGTGATTGTAGAATCATGATCGATACTTCCATGAAAGAGAACACTAACATCAGATGTAAGAAAGTGTGGATAAGAAAACACAAAGAAAAGGTGAACAAATACCAGGTCCCAGAGATCGCAATATTGGCAATAAAACGAGATGAAGAAAGTTCCACAGAGAAAAAGAAAGATGTCAGATACAGAAAGGTTTGGAAAATAAATGAAAGAAAATAAGGAAAGATAAATAAGGAATAGGTTCAAGAGATTGTACTTCCAGGAATTGTAGTGAAAGATGAATCCATAGATAGAAAGAAATAAGTTAGAGCTCATAGAGATGATGAATCTACCAATGAAGATGATGATGAATATACCAATGAATATGATGATGAATACACATCAGAGCAAGAATTGTTTTGAGCCATCCGTCTTAGAGACTCCCAAGTAATATGAATATTAGACAAGGGGAGTCTATGCGATAGCTATGAAAAAACAAATAACCATCCTTCGATTAGCTTGCAGAGTTTGAGAAGACAGATCCAAAGAAGTCAGTTAGCAGAAGTACAGTTTGATAGATTAATCAAGACTTCATGATAGTATAGTGATAAATGGGTCAGCATTATGGACAATTGCGCAAGTAGAGTCTTTCATAGTATGGAAAGAAATTGATTCATAAGAATACTTAGCAGGTTTGGATAGATATATGAAAGTGGATGAGAGAATGGATTCATAGATTGGTTCAGAGAGTGGTTCATAGACAAAGGAACATTATCATAATGGATGATAATTACAAAGGAAATGGCTCAAACAATGCTAATGGATTCCAAATTGACAGATATTTTTTGGGCACATACAATGCATACAAAAGTTCACATTCAAAACAGAGTAATTCTCAGAAACAACAAATGACAAAAATCCCTACGAACTATGGAAAGGAAGTGCAGACAACAACCTCTACATCAAGGTAACTCAAGGTAGTATTTTATTAATTGAAATTTATGTTGATGATATTGTTTTTGGAAGTACTAATGACAGGTTAAGCCAGGAATTTGCAAAGGATATGTAGAATGAATTCAAAATGTCATTACTTGGAGAACTATCCTTCTTTCTGGGTCTTCATATATGTCAAATAAACCAATGAATTTTTATTTCTCAAACTAAGTATATCATAGAAATGCTAAAGAGGTTCATAATGGAAGATTTCAAACTAGTTACCACTCCTATGAAAACCAGTTGCAAGTTGAGAAAATATGATGATTCAAAGTCTACAGACCAAAGGCAATACATGTCAATGATTGGCATCTTACTACATGTGACAACGTCCAGACTAGATGTAATGGAGGCAGTTGGACAAGTGGCACGATTTCAAGTAGCACCAAAGGAATCACATGTATTAGTAGTGAAAAGGATTTTCAGATATCTCAAAGGAACACAAGATTTTGAATTATGGTATCCAAAAGGAAAGGATCTATCACTTATTGCCTACACAAATGCAGATTGGGTAGGTTGCATTGATGACCGACAAAACACCATTGGAGCAACGTTCTACTTGGGTGAGTGTTTAGTATCATGGTTAAGCAAGAAACAATCATTAGTATCCTTATCTACAGTCGAGGCAGAGTATATTGCAGCAACAACATGTTGTACATAGGTTCTATGGATGATGTTTTTTTTGACAGATATACAGGTTGAGTATGTTGATCCCATTCCAATATATTGTGATAATACAAGCGCCATCAGTATCTCAAAGAACCCAGTGATGCACTCCAAAATGAAGCATATTCTAATCAAGTATCACTTTCTACGGGAACGGGGTGCAGAGAATAACATCATAGTTGAATATGTGGGCACAAAAGAACAACTGGCAGACATCTTTACAAAACTGCTTCCACGGGAAGCCTTTGAGTATCTTCGCCAGAGACTTGGAGTAATTTCTACTCCAAAATGAATGCTTTTGAATGCGTATCTTATATGTCTTAGATTTACATGAGGAAGTGCCATAAAGAGGATAGTTCAGGTTGGGAGATTAGTTTCAGGAAGAGTTCAGTCAGGGGGAGTATCCCCAAGGATAGTTCAATTACGGGGAGAATCCCCATATGGAAAGATACCTTTTCCATTGATGACAAAGGGGGAGAGATTTATCAGATGCATGATAGAAATGCTTGGAGAGAGAGAACAGAGGCATGTATACAGGGGGAGAAGCCCCAATGAGATTTTAGTCAGGGGGAGAATCTCCAAAGGGAGATACTATTTTCCATTGATGTAAAAGGGGTAGAGATAGAAACATTGATGAGGAGTATAAGCATGAATGTTAATAGTTATCATGACTAAGTGTTTCCATCAATGCCAAAGGGGGATATTGTCACACTGTTGGCTTAGTTTGATTGAAGGTTGGTATGGATAGTTGGTTGTCATTGATTTCAACCATTAGAGAGTGATATTTTAGATAGATTTCAACCCTTGGAGAAAGTCTGGTAGTGAATTCTGGTAGCACAAAGGTTTGGATAATGGAACTAAGTTTGTTTGATGTATAACGATATGAGTTTTAATACATTTGAAAGTAATACTATTCTATATGGATAG
Source organism: Picea glauca (assembly GCA_000966675.3). Lineage (NCBI taxonomy): Eukaryota > Viridiplantae > Streptophyta > Pinopsida > Pinales > Pinaceae > Picea > Picea glauca. Next base: position 332,417 of record JZKD02S0124848.1, read on the forward strand.
TACATGTCATGAAATTTCCAGTGGTATGTGGAACATCACATAACTCCCCACGGTTAGAGAGTTATGGCCATGTGAAGTTGGAGAACCTACATTTGGGTAATGGACCCAAGTTTGTTTTATGGATAATGGTACGCATTTTGATATATTTTCAGGAAACACTATTCTAGATTGATAGTACATGTCATGAAATTTCTAGTGGTATGTGGAACGTTGCATAACTCCTCACGGTTAGAGATTTATGGCCATGTGAAGTTGGAGAACCCTCATGAGTCATCTAGAAGCCCCAAAAAGTCAAAGAAGTCAAAGTGTTTGAAAAGACGAAATTATTTAAATAATAAAGTGAAGTGATGAGTGTATTATAAATAAAAGTGGATACAAAATAAATTATTTAAATAATAAATTTCATGGAGAAATTACTAAGTGGACAAGTGGTTAGAAGTGGGTTAACCCTAAAATAAGGAAAGTGGGTTAAGATGGTTAAAAGGTAACTCCTTGACGAAGCTACATGAAAGTAAAAATAAGAGGAAAGACTCTCTCATTTTAATCACACTTGACGCAGACCTATCGGCCCTCAGGCCCAGATCCACTCACAGGATCGTTCTTCGTCTCCTCTGAGCTGGATCGACTCTTTCGATTCCCACTAGAATCTCAGTCAAAATCGATCCACAGGTCCTTCGGGAACTCCCCTATGCGAACAACACTAGGCGTGAGCTCCGCCCTTCCCAAGCGACCACAGTGCTATGACCAAGGGCCTAACCCAAGGTCTCTTGTCGTAACTCACAACTCACAAGTTCATGAGTCGAAGCTCCCAACTCTTCCTCTCAAATCTCGCAATACCCTAAATGTCGATATAGGTATAGCTCTTCCTCTGTCAGCACCCTCTACATGTGACCACTGGCTAGGCTTAAGTGTCAGTGCCTCTTGCAACTCGTACCTTCGTGAGTTTGTGGGTCGAACTCTCATGTCCTCCTGTTGCGATCTCTCGAGATGTGATAAGTCAATGCCAGTTTGACTCCTCCCTTGACGCTTTTTGCTATTCGCAACCTCGCGGGTTGAAGCGTCGAACCTTCACTCTCTTATCCCACGAATCTTCAAGATGCGAGAAGTCAAAAGAGCATTGACTCCCTTCACTAGGTCACACATGTCTTCCTATCTATCATGCGGACCCCACCTTGAAGTTCTGTCGCGTGTCCACATGAGCCTCGACTCTTGGCACTTTACGACTTCTGATGTCAAAGAAAACCCCTTCCAACCACCGAACCCCCGAATACGCGATATGCGATGGGGTTCCCGATCCAATGGTCCTCCTCTCCTCTAGATCCAACGGCTGTCTTTTCTCCTCGTGATTTCGTGGCTTTGCGACTTGGAGCACCCAAGGTTTTGGACTCTCACCTTGTGAACCTTCAAGTTCGCAAGATCCGTAGATCTCTGCCACCTGTCCTCTTAGAATGGACGATCCCGATCTTTTCACGACTTTGCTACTCGTGAAGTCAAGAGACTTCCCTCTCTAACTCATGATGTCCAAATCCCCGATACGGGGATTGCATGACACCTGTAATGACCCTTAATTATTAAGATGATTAATTTAATAAATAATCCTAAAAATTAGCTAAACTATAATTAATTATTAAATAACCTTAACTAATTATCTGTTATTAATTAATTATTTTAGATTATTATTAGTTTAAGTATGATTAACTCTTTAATTAAGGGTTAATGATTAATTTGATTAATTTTAATATAAGATTTTTTTTTTAATGATAATTTTTATAAATACTAATATAATAATATATAAAGTTAAATGGTAATTAAATATAGTTAATTTGTAAACTATAGTTAAAATTG
>JZKD02S0124848.1:347673-362358 GCA_000966675.3 Picea glauca
TAGTGGGCCTTATTTAATAATATAGTGGACCTAGTCCACCTTACATTGAATGACCTCCACAATTATCACTATGGGCCCTCTGGGCCCCCCCACTACCTCTCTAGCTACCTTACAGTGCTATGACAAAGGGCCTAACCCAAGGTCTCTTGTCGCAACTCACAACTCGCGAGTTCGCGAGTCGAAGCTCCCGACTCTTCCTCTCAAATCTCGCGATACCCGAAATGCCGATATGGGTAGAGCTCTTCCTCTGTCAGCACCCTCTACATGTGACCACCGACTAGGGTTAAGTGCTAGTAACTCTCGCAACTTGTACCTTCATGAGTTCGTGGGTCGAAATCTCGTGTCCACCTGTTGTGATCTCCCGAGACGCGATAAGTCAACGTCGGTTTGACTCCTCCCTTGACGCTTTTTTCTATTCACAACCTCGTGGGTTGAATCGTCGAACCTTCACTCTCTTATCCCACGAATATCTGAGACGCAAGAAGTCAAAAGATCATTGAATCCCTTCGCTAGGCGACACGTGTCTTCCTATCTATCATGCGGACCCCACCAAAGTTCTACCGCGTGTCCACACGAGCCTCGACTCTCAGCACTTTGCGACTTTTGATGTTGAAGACAACCCCTTCCAACCTTCCAACCCCTGAATACGCGATACACAATGGGGTTCCCGATCCAATGGTCCTCCTATCCTCTAGATCCAACAACTGTCTTTGCTCCTCGCGATTTCAAGGCTTTGCGACTTGGAGCACCCAAGCTTTGGGCTCTCACCTTACGAACCTCCGAGTTCGTGAGATCCGTAGATCTCTACCACCTGTCCTCTTAGAATGGATGGTCGCGATCTTTTTGTGACTTCTCTACTCGCGAAGTCAAGATAATTCCTTCTTTGACTACCGATGTCTGAATCCCTGATACGGGTGATCTCGCGACACCTGTCCTCCTCCGGATGGACCGCTCAGATTCTTTCACTAATTCGGGACTTGTGACCCCCTATGGCACAATATTATCAACACGAAACCCCAGTAGCCGAAATACCGATGGGTCCCCTGATCTCCTCCACGTGTCTCAATGAACGGACGACCCAGATCAATTTCAGGACTTCGCTAGGTGTGAAGTCAAGATGCTCACCTCCGTGAGTCTCGATGCCTGAATCTCTGAAATGGATGATTCTGCGACACGTGTCCTCCCGCAGACGGACGACTCAGATTTAATTCACCTTTCTGGGACTTCAGATGTCGAATGCCTAGACTCTCATCCTCCAGACCCCCGAACTCCCGATACGAACTCCTTCGGGGATTTCTCTCTGCTTACGAGGGTTTAACCCCCGTGCATCTCCTATCAGATCTAACAGCTGACGATTGTTCACTCGAGATCTGACGGTTCAGATCCTTTCTCCTATGCGCTCTTCCTGTACTGCCTCCTGGAAGCAAAATCCTTCAACTGTCCAGATCTTCTCGGCTTAATCCGATGGAAGCTATTGCCCCTGCTGAGCCTTGGCACTTTTCTTCCAGGTTTGGAAGAGTTTCAAATTCTCAAAGGCCTCGACCTTTGTTTCTTTTCTCTGTGAACTCTATAACATTGAGTCTCTCCTGCGCGTATGAATGCTACTCCTCCTGAGCTTTAGAGACTCTGAACTCTCCCAAAGAGTCCTTTCGCTTCTGCACTCCTTGCAGTTATGGCTTCGTGTGCTGAAAGCACTACTTCTCCTGAGCTTATCCTTTCAATCCTCAAGGGATTCTACGACTTCTGTGCCTCTGCAGAGTCCTTGCACACAAAGTGCTATCTCTTTTGAGCTTCTCAATTACTCAGACCCCTAAGGGATTTTATCCTTTTTCCTTCTCCCTCAGATGGAGAATTTGGATGCCCTCCTGGCTATCCTTCACTCAAGCAACCTATTGTTGAGTGCTCAGGGTGTTCAACAACCCTGCGAAGATCCTTTAGTGGATTCTTCCTCAATTACATAACTCAACAGAGTTCCCTTCTTCTCTGTTCCTATCTACACGTTGTCTCAATTCCCCCCTGGCAGAGTGTCAAGAATCCTCAGATGATTCTGACTTCTTAAGAACTCACAACAGAGTTATTCTGTGCACTCCCTTGCACCTGCTCAATGCCCACCTGGAAGATCTTTACAGAACTCCTCATAGCTTCTGTCTGCAACAATTTTCTTCTCCACATCCTTGCCTCTAAGGTCTTTAGTAACCTCACAGGTCTTCCTTTGAATTGATGATTCCATTTTATGTGCCCACCTGGAACATCTTTGTCTGACTTCGCAGAGTTCAGAAGTGCATCTATGCACTGGTATCCAGAGACCGCAGTATTCTATCATGCCCTCCTGGCATGAAACCACAAAGAACCTCTCAAGCCTAAAAATAAAAAAACTCCCTACAAATGCAAACCTACAGCATACATCTACAACATAAAGAACACACAAATACATTCACATAACACAAACAATATGCAGGAAAAACTACTCTGGTTTATATTAATCAGAATGTCTCTTTACAAAGGTGTTCTGAGCACAGACTGTAACAAGGTCTCGGCTCCTTTTCTTCTTCTCTCTACTCGTAGACTCTCTACTATGAGATACAATTACAATATTCAAGATATTTTACATGAGGGGGCTCTTTGAGCTCTTCCCTCCAACCTACCTACCCTATTCAATTACATTGAATGGGTTGTCTAGTCCACCATCTAGATCTAGATCTCAACCTTCAAAGAATTAAAGGCCTACATACTTCTATGCATGTGCAAAGAACGACTTCACGACTCAACAGCCTAAAACATTTATTACATTCAAATTCAAAATGGAAGACGAGGGTTGCGCCTCTCTTCAGCTTTGAATGCACACACTGACATGGCTGGCTGGCTGGCTGGCTGGTTGGCTGACGTGGAGAGATGCTCCTACATCAACACTTGAGCATATTGAATATATACAGGTGACTGAGGTAACCAAAGGACATCTAATATGAATTTCAGAGGGAAGGTGAAGTAAATAAGGCCGAAATTCAAGGGAGGATAATCTCTTTTGATGATGCTTTCTAAGGTATGTTATTTACATGTCATCTCACCATTTTCACAATAACTTTTTTTATAGAATGATTCAGACCGTGAAATTGGGAGGCCATTGGGGAAACATATCCAAGTATATGTGATACAAATTTATTCTTGTGGTTCATTGTATTTTTGGCGTTACACGCCGTGGAAAATAGGGTTTGTGGCTAGTCTTGAAACTAGTCTAAAACAGTTGTTTCGAGTAAAAACGTCGTAACTTCTTCATAAAAAATCCAAATTTAGTAAGATCCAATGCATTAGTTAGAGTACATTCTTTAGTATTCTGTGTACAATTTTCAGATCCATACAAAACATATTCCGTGCGAGGCATGCTCTACAAGTTCGATCTCTAGAATAAGCCATAATTCAACAAGGTATACCATTTTTTCTATAACTCCTTTTCTGAGAGGTTCCAAGTAGTGACACCTGGATGAATTGTATAAAACACACTGAAGAACAGTGTGTACTATTTTCGTATCTTTATTCATTACAGGTACATAGTTATTATTATTACAAGTTAGGGTTGTTGACTAATCCATCAATAGTCATGTGAGACTAAAGTAAAGTTTTATAAAATCCTAGTATATTGTTGTTAAAGTTAAGGAAGGTTTACATGTATGTGATCATATACACCAGGTCCATTATAGAGTTAAAAATTAGATTTGGGTGATAAAATTGATGAGGGCTTTTGGTTGAGGTACATGTTGGGTACATGGTTGAGACAAGTAGTTGATGAGTTGGAACATACATGAGGTGTATAGTTGATGATGTTGGTACATCTTGATGAGTCATAGTTTCTATGTATTTGATGCATGCTTGGTACATATTTTGTGCATATTTGATGCACTCGTTGATGGTACATGTTGAGGTACAGGTTGATGCATGGTTGATGCAAGGTTCAGGTTATTGGTACAGGTTATTTGGTGCAGGTTGATTGGTACAAGTTTATAGTAGTATATCTCACAGTGATAGTGTGACAGTGGTTCCATCATTCTACTTATAAGTCAAGGTGGTTGGATGGGGCAAGGACAGGTGATTGTAGCCACCTTTCGGTTGTAGTTAGAGAACATAGGGGGTCGTATCCTCATTCTGGTTGTATCCAGAGAATTGGGGAGTTGGAGATTCCCTCGATCTGTAGCCTAAGAAATCAGGGGGTTAGAGTCTCCTTCCAATTGCAGTTGGAAAACAAAGAAATTTGGTTCTTCCAATGAATGTAATTCTTAAATACATATAAGAAAAATCATTTTGTGGTTTTCTCCCTCTTTGGGTTTCCACGTAAAAACACTGGTGTACTGTGTATGTGTATGATTGCTCATTTATTCATTGTTTATTTACTCTACAACGATTGGATGATAATGCTACATTGATATAACACTTTCATATTGTGGTTAAAAAGGATTGAATTTCTCTATTACTGATTCACCCCCCCTCTCAGTAATTAAACAATTGTAATAATCTTCTTGTGAGTACGCGTAGTCGTCACATCTCTTCTTAGAGATAAGCTAAAACCATTCTAGCGAGTTCATTTTCACTATGTACTTTCTTTTAAAATCTTTGGATATTTCAGTATTTAATATAAATTAAGTATTGATATATCTCTGTGTTTTTGTCTTATTTATGTGTTTCATTTCGTTCCCTCATAAATCCATACTATTTACAACTTTGGTAGAGTCACACAAATCACCTCACCTCACCAAGACACTCATATATAGATTCATCACACCAAGAATCTCTACTATAACCACCTTCACAACTTCATGTGGTGTGCCCTAGATGTGTTCCCTATCGAAAAATTGTTGTCCCTTATCTATTTTATAATTTACCAAGTTAACATAGACTTTAGTTTTCCCTCATAGTATCTCTCACAAACCTGTGTTCAAACTTCCACAAAATCTCCTTGTGCGTCCCACCCTTGGCTACTTGTCTTCCATATTCGTAACTCAGCTTCAGTTCTATCTTACCTCATAACTTTTCCTTAGAATTTATCTCTATTCCTTCTTTCTTCGATATCCTTCCTTGGTTGTGCACCCTTTTTCTCTTATATAAACATTAAAGGTCACCATTGCGAATTGTCACATTTTTTGGGTGTGTTGTGTTCCTTCACGAACTATCACACCAAAATGAATTGCCGCACCCCTACATGGACCCAATGCGCCAAAATGAACCTGTGTTCCAATCAACCACCACATTTCTTGGACCAGCATGCCCCATCCTTGGGTGCGTTCCCCTTACATTGTTCATCTCCTTGTGTTTATCGACATGACTCTTTGTTGGTGTGTCGATGGGGTAATCCAACATTTCCAATGCGCCCATGCTGCCAAGGGAAGGTGGTTCCACTCCTTGGACGTGCACCCAAGTTGCCCCGTCATTTCCCAAATGAAACCCAAGTCTCCATAAACATTTGTAAGGAAAGTAAGGTGTGTTCCCCCTTGGTGCCCCACATCACCACTATGCACCCACGGTGCTCCTAATCACATTCACATGTCTTCGTTTGCCCAATCGATCACATGTCCCTTGTGTTCTCTTGTCGAACTCATCCCCAAGTCTACCAAAGGAGTGTGTGTACTCAATGGGTGTCATGGGAGACCTTACAGGACTCATAATGACATATTCACAATATGAATACGAGAATATAATAAATCTTATCCATGATCGAAGATTACCTGCCATCATGTTGCCCCATGTATATACTACATTCTCAGGGTAGGAAGTAATAGGTAAGAATTATCAATTAAATAAAAAGTCATCATGAATGGTCAGAAGGAGAGAAACACTAGTGAATATTTCATACTTTTGCATGCCATCATGCACGTAGTTCCCATAGATCCCCATCCAATTGATTTCTTATCTTCAAATAGATCAAGATCAAGACCTTACTTGACCTCAAGACTATGACATCACCTACCTAATTAAATCTCAGAACCAAAACCCTTTCTTCCCCTCAATGAAAAATGAGAGGGACGGTAAGGAAATAGAGAAGGAACTTACTAGGAAGAAAATGTTTTCAGGACCGACCCTATAAGTCCTTTCTCAAGTGGAGGGAGGGGAAGGGTTTTATATTATTGCATTGCTACTCTTCAAGATTATGGTGGAGAAATGGGAGGATTTTGTTCCTTATATAAGTAGAGATATCATTGGTGGTTATGAGTAGACTCTTACATACATGTTGTTGGCCATACCTTCTTTTCATTCCACCCAAATATGGAAAGGCATGGTTAGCCTATCATGCTTCTATAATGAGTATTTTCCCTAGAAATAGGGGTTTTAGTGGGTTGTTCCTATCCATATTGATATGTGTGCATATATGGTTGGTTACTATAATAAATATTACATTATATTCACTTTCTAATTCAAAATTCTAAACTCTTATATTATGTTCAGAAGAATATGATCATGTAAGTGATCTAGGAAATTGCATGCTATATTCACCAAGATGTCATGTGAATAGGAAATGTGAACAATATTGATATATGAATTCTTAGTTCCTTCAACCTTGTCTTATTAATTTGCACCAACATATCTCCACTGCAATAATAACTGTGTCCAAAACCATTTGGGTTTTGAAAAATTGTTTCTAATGCCTCTTGGTACCTTGAAAATTATAAAATTCAGCACAATACTTGTATTATAGATAGTGTTAGGGATAGTTGGTAAAAAAAATAAAAAAATTATATAGTCATGCTCTTGCCTCAATGAAATATACATAAAAAAGTATAGTTGAGAACCTTACTCCATCATAATGTTTTGTCAAGGATGGCCATGCTGAAATAAAAAGTACTGAAAATGTGGAACATTTGATTAGTAAGGACATATTACTGAGCTCATCTTACAATTCATATATTTTGTTTCCATTACTTATAAGTAATAAAATGGAGCATGACAAATTCGAATTCTTATACTCTCGCTAGATGATAAGTGTAGTGCTTCATTTAAAACTTTCATATGCTTCCTAGTACATATTTTTATACTAGGTTAGGATTGTTGAACTTAAGTTTATTGAAAATATACTATGTTTGTACTACACCATAATTGTTGAACTTATGCTTATTGCAACCATACTGTGTTTTTATTATACGAGATCCCAAAGTTTCTCGACCCACTGAAGATGGGTCAAGAGTATAAATGATACATAGTTTGTCTTCAACGGTGATTATTTTGAGTGGAAGCTAAATACAACCCTACAAAATTCAAATATTTTTTTATATTTAATGTTGGAATAGGGAAATTAATTCAGGACCATTTTCAATTTCAATACATCTTTTTATCTTTAAATAATATTAAAAATTACATGGAAACATATGGGATGAAAAATAAATGGCATCAAAGAAAGGATCATCCTAAAACAAGACTTTTGTTGGATTTGAATTCAATTTCCAACAATGACTTTCATGATATTAAAGAAAATATTTGAGTAATTAGGGAATGAGAAAAGAAGCATAGTTGTGGTTTTAAACCTTGAAGATCACATTTTACATTTTGATCATGTTAAAAACAATACAACTAGACAACCAAGTAGCTCATAGTTTTACTTTTGTTACATTTATAAATAATTTTGTACATCTATGTAGCTCATAATTTCAATTTTGTTTTATTTTCAGATAAGATTGAACAATCAAACAACTTGCAGTTTGAATTTCCTTTATATTTGTAGATATGGATAAAAGTTGAAGGGTGCATAGTCCAAGGGAATATTTCAACTATCCAATTTTGTATATATAAGAAATTTTAATGTGTGGAACAAAAATAGTGTTGAGGTTCATTGTACACATTTGTGTTTTTTATCCAATAGGTGGATGCATATTTTTTGTATTTTGTAATATTATATCAAATTCATATAGTCTGCATCTTTGAAATATTTCATTTAATATGTATCTTTATTTCATTTTGATGTAGTAAATTCAATAATTTTAACTAATATTGTTTTTGTTTTTTCTAATATACCCATGAATTATGAGATGAGCGTGTGGTCTAAGAAACCAAGACCTAGGGGTATCTAAGCTTTCAAAATCAATGGGGGATCGCTCCAGGATTGAGCCACACCAACACTTAACACGGTTGGATTTTAGGTGTCTCCTCCTACTACCATGGAGTTCCAAACCTAGGTTGCCATACATAATGAGGCCCTTCAAAACCAATCACGCTAGTGGGATTTGACTAATAGCTATTGCTTTAGGTAAAAATATTGAACATCAATTTCTCTCTCTTATCCTTACTTGGGATGTGGGTTTTGTGAATAAAGTTTCCACAATAAACAAGTTAAAGTGTTTGTAATTACAATGAGGAAGTTGTTAAAAAAAATGACTCATATAATTAGTCTTGTATTTATATGGAACCCTTTTGTACATTGCCTTAAAATGGTTTGAAAAAGTACAACACTAAAATGCAATGATTGTCATCATCACTTGTTTTAAATTATTTTGTTGCATCTCTTCAGTGTTGATATGGGCCACCAGGAAGTGCGCACCCCTTCCTTCACCACTCAACATGAAAACATTTAGCAGGTTGTCAGTAATTTCTATTGTAAATTTCCCTTGCCAGTATTGTTGAGTAGGGAACTTCTTAATAAAGAATTAGTATATCAATTGCATCATCCGGTTACATTGTAAAATCCCCTCCCCATTCTAGTTGAGTACGGAGCTCTGTAATTATTTTTAGTATGTCAGTTTGTGTCAGGAAGCGTCATTGTAAGAAACTCTCGCTAGTCTTACTGAGTAGAGCACTCCAGAATAAAACAACAAACTCCATTCTAACAGCTAATAAGGAAAAGGAAAATTTTTCCCAACCTAATAAAGGGTGCCCCTTTCTTACTGAATAGATTCATGGTCATTTTCTATTTAATATCATATTCTCCATTGTGTATGCCCTGTGTATTTCTGTTTTTTAGTGATCACTTGTGTTTTTTCCAATGTGCACTATGTTGCTACATGTATTTTTTATATCTTCATTTCAGATCAATTGGTATCAGATCATAGATCCCAACCAACTTATGCTCAACAATGATATTTAGACAAGAGGCCATCCACCAATTGTTTTCCCCTCAAATTTCAATGTCCTTCTCAGGGCTTCCAGCGTGCCCTCTTTAAGGATTCTAGTGTGTCATCTTCTGGGGTGTTCGATCACACGTCTCTTCAGCATGACAGTGCACCCTCTTCAGGATTTCTCCACATGCCCTCTTCAATGTTGTTCAGTGTGTCCTCTGCATAGGATCCCCAAGTTCGAATTGTCTCTCTACACAATGTCTAGCCTCAGAGCAAACTAAGTGGTGAATGAAAATTATGTCGCCACGAAAGGATCCATCCACAAAGGATTCCATGTCTAATGTAGCCACATGAATTCAATATTTAGCTATGTATCTACATGAGCTACTCTGTATGAAACAACGTCGAATCCAACACATATGTAAATCGATACTTGCTTTTGATTGCCCAAGTTTTCTGGAAAAATGAATGAAGATACTATCGACTCTTGGCTTCACAGTCTTTCCACCTACTTCAACAGATGTCTCGAGATGGACGAAGACATGAAATTTCATATCGTAAGCTTGCAGTTGGAGGGAATCTCATAAGCTTGGTGGGATACTCAACAAGAGAACTGTTTCTTGGTCATCGACATTAACGAGCCTATCTTTCCAATGCATACAAACATCACAACATGGGATGGATTTTGCTAGGCACTTAGAGACTGCATCTATCCCCTAGGATATCAACAGAACCTCCTCTCCATATGGTTGGAGCTGAGACAACTTTCCAATCAATCATTCTAGGTATACATCGATGTCTTCTGCAAGTTTCACATCCAGCTACACATCATAGATCCAAAAGAGGTATTAATTATCAAATTTAATTATGTTTTATTAGTAAGTCGTCATCGCGAAGTGGGTTTGTTTGACAGTCTTTCCTTAAACAAGGATTTTATTCGATCCTTGGCCATGGAATGTAATTGGTACCTCAAATCCTCTCTCCTCAATCCCAATTGAGTCCCTCTAATGATGATACTTCACCTACTATTCCCTACCATGGTTCAATGGCCTCACCTTTCTCATCATGTAATGCGCCTTGGTACTCCTTTCATAAGACCAACTTGAATTCTTATACCGATTGTCGAGTACTTATGAATTTGTGCACCAAAAAAACCTTTTTTGTAGAGGTCACTCAACTAGAGTCCTCTGCAAAACTTGACATAGTCTCACTCGATAATCCTACTGAATTCGACCCCTCACTAATCATGATAACCACTAATGAACTAGACACCTCTAATTTTCCCATGTTTACCCATAATTGGTACATTAAGCATGAATTGGCCACTCTCATCATGGACAACGGAATCCAAACGAACCTCATGTCCTAGTACTTGGTACAACACCTCCAAATCCACACCACTCCACATCTTACCCCATAATATCTTGACTGGGTACAAAAGGGAGGCCCTCGTCTCACAATTTCCTGGTGTTGCGCGATGACCTTTAGTATTGGAGAGATACAGTGATATGTGATTTATCCCCTTTAGATTGTGTTGATTTGTGACTAGTCCTTCCCTACCAATAGGATCAACACATTGTTTATCACACAAAATATCATCAATACCACCTACAACTTGAGGGGCGCACCTATGTCCTTACATTTTCCACTCCTAAATCCACCCCACTCATTACTAGAAATGCAACTGTAAATCATGTCAATATCAATAAATTCATCTCTTTATGCTTGGTTTTCCTCCTTAAACCAGATAATGTGACTAAACTTGTACCCCCAGACATGGCTCCCCTACTCCAAGAATTTGCGGATCTCTTCACACAAACCATGGGCTTTCCCCTATATCTCTCTATTGAGCATTCAATTGATATCATCCTAGGCACCTCTTTTACCAATGCCCCATCTTGTCGAATGGCACCTCAAGAAGATGTTGAAATAGAACGCCAAATTGGCCAAATTTTGGATTTAGGCCACATTAAACCTTCATCATCTCCTTGTGCATCCCTTGCCTATATTATTCCAAATAAAAAAAACTTTGAGTCATGCATAGTGAGTGACTACCATTCCCTTAATAAATCCATTGTTAAAAATCGTTATCCCCTACCCCAGATTGAGGATCTATTGGACCACTTCAAAGGGGCTTGCTTCTTCACCAATATGGATTTGAAAATAGGTTACCATCAAATTCGTATGCAGGTGGGAGACACCTGGAAGACAACATTCAATACCGAGTTTGGTATTTTTGAGTGGTTGGTCATGCCATTTGGGCTAACAAATGCGTCGACCACATTTATGTGGATAATCAATGATATCTTCAGACCCCACTTAGGTAAGTTTGTATTAATTTATCTAGATGATATTTTTATATTTAGTAAATATTTTCTAGATCATCTTCAACATCTCCGCAACGTATTTGAGCTAGTGCACACACATAAACTTCAGGTGAAAGAAAATAAGTCCTTCTTTGGACATGCATCCATCTAGTATTTTGGATTCATATTAGACATAACATGAGTGAACCCTGATCCATCTTGGGTATAGGATTTCGCACAATGGAAAACACCCTCCAATTCATATGACCTCAAAATTTTCATGGGAGTCATTAATTTCTACAGGAAATTTGTCTCTCATTTTTCCCAGCTGGCTCATCCGCTACACCATTTGTCCCATTAAGCCAGTTTGTTTTGGATTGTAGAGGTTGAGAAACACTTTTTGATATTCAAGACAACATTATGTTCTTCCCATTTTCTATTTTTGTTGGACATTAATCAACCCTTTGAGATTAAGATAGATGCATCTCAATTCACCATTGGGGTTGTACTTAAACATGGAGGTCATTCAATGGCATACCACTCCAAGATGCTTATAGAGACCAAAGTTGATTACAACACCTATGACAAGGAATTATACAATTTGGTACATGCATTGAAGTAGTGGTTCCATTACATTCTTGGAGAAGAAACAATCCTCCATACAGACCATCACTTGATGATCTTCATAAATACATAGAGTAAGATGCAGGAGAAGTACCATTTAAAGTGGCAACATATATTCAATAGTTCCATATTGTAATTAAATACAAGATGGGTACCTCTAACAAGATGGTTGACTTGTTATGTCTCCCCCCTATGTAGGTCCTTCACATTTATAGGTATGTTGTGCAACATATGACACCTAGAAATACCTGCATGCTATAGATCCATGCTTTGGTGAAGTATGAGGAGCCTTGCATTAGCCTATCATCATCAACTGAACTCCCTTTCTAGACTACACTATCCATGATGGGTGGCTCTATAAACTAAATCAATTATGTGTGCCACAGTCCAAGGATCATCTTATTCTCATCTGTGAGCACACACCTCTTCATTTCGGGGGAATTTCGGAACAACCAAGACCATTCTCAATCTCTAGTGCCACTTCTATTGGCTTGCTCTTCCTAAACAAGAGGAGAATTCCATCTGTTCTTTCTCTCTTTGTTCACAAAGTAAGCCATATAATCACTTACATGGTCTTTACCACCCTTTACTAGTGCCTTCATGTCCTTAGGAATCCATTTCCATGGACTTTTTGAGTGGCCTCCCTACAACTCTCCACAGACACAATGTTATTTGGGTAATAGTGTGTTGTTTTTATAAGATGGCTATGTTTCTCCCTTGTCATAAAACTACCTCTGTTTTTTATACCACATACCTCTTCTTCCATCATGTGTGGCCTCACTTCGACTTTTCCATGAGTATTATTCATGATATATACTCCCACTTCCTCAACACCATCTAGAATACTCTTTGGTCCTTACTAGACTTCCAAATTCATTTTTCCATTGCATTTCACCCCCAGAATGATAAAAAAACATAAGTTGTCAATCGTACTCTGGTCCACTCCCTTTTCAACTATTTTTCCAAAAACAAACAATGGGAATAATATCTGCATATCATTCAACATAGTTGTAATTGAGCCACGCATTCCTCCACTGGTTTCTCTCCCTTCGAGGTTTGTCTTTGGTTTTATCCCCTTGCACCCTCATAGATACCCCTCACTGAGGTACCTTCGGGGTCTACATTCCAACAATAGGAGAAAAACTCAGTGCATCATTTCATTCATAGTATACTACAGTTTCATTACTAGGTAGCAACTACCTTGCAAGTATCCCAAGAATGCACAAAACTAAGGCACGATAAACATCGCACGCCCTTGGTATTTCAGTCGAGAGATTGTGTGTGGCTATTGTTGGAGAAACATCGCTTCAAAGGACAACACTATAAGTTGCACCCACTGTGTTATGGCCCATACATGGTTCTAGAAAGAATTAGAGAGAGCACATATCACCTGGAATTTCCCTCACAACTCGACACCCATGATGTTCTCAATGTGAACAATCTCAAGCTATTTGAGCCACTATTCCTTGAAGAAGTAGTCATAGTCCATCATTCAATGGAAAATGCTTCATATTTTCAACCTCTTTTACTTGTGGATACCATTATGGATTCCAAGACCCAGACCACTCACTAGCAACAATTTGTTTCATATCTTTTGGGTCGAAAAGGCCAGACAACAACTTAGGCCAAGTGGATGTCTACAACAAGATTGCAGCTCTCATTTCCTCACTTTTTGGCGGAAGTAGGGATGCTTTTGGATCTAAACAAGGAAGAATTGGGCCATCGGGAAGGGCAGACTCCTTCCTTTTCCACTCAACATGAGAACATTTAACAGGTTGCTAGTAATTTCTATTGTAAAATTCCCTCTCCAATATTGTTGAGAAGGGTGCTTCTTAATAAAGAGTTAGTATGTCAATTGCATCAACTAGTTACATTGTAAACAACCCTCACCAGTATAGTTAAGCAAGGCGACCCATAATTATTTTTAGTATGTCAGTTTGTGTTAGTTAATGGGTAAAATCATGAATCTAGGTAACACTTTCGTTAGAATCAGGTCGCAAAAATTGCTAATGGAAAATTTTTGGCCGAACTCTTGAATTTTTTTGGCCGAAATGTGTTTTTAGCTAAAAATTAAATCTAATGACACCCTTGAAAAATATAACAAAAAATTTAAATCTTACGACAATTTTAAATCTAAATTTAGTTTTTCCGTTAAAACTAACTTTTGGCCAAAAAAAAACAACTTTCAACTAAACTATTAATTCGCTCGAAATCCTATAACTATGACACTTTCCATAAAAGTATGTGTTCACTTCAACTTACTCCAACTTGGGAAGGACCAGACTCCTTAACATATTGTGAGTTTAGTTTCATAAATAGTACCAACATTTTAAGAATTGAATGGAATTTCATTTGATACAATTTGTATTCAATTTAATTGTTATTTATTATTTTTAATTAATTTTATAAAAAAAGTCTGTAAATTGTTTTTAGATGACATAATGATTCAGTAAAATGAAAAATCAATATTCAAAATTGTAGAAATTATAATATTCATCCGTTAAATTCAAAACTATATAATCATACTTTAATAGAGTTTGTTTAGATTGTTGCAATATATTTTGTTTTTTATAAACACAAGTTTAATGATGAGTATATGCACGTCGAAAAACATAACTCATTATCAATCCCTTCATTTTTAAGAAACATACTATCAAATAATCCCTAGTTTGACATATCAAATTTCAATAAAAAAAAATTCAAAAAATAGTCAATAGAAATCTAACAAA
>JZKD02S0124849.1:0-24162 GCA_000966675.3 Picea glauca
CACCTAAATCGAACATGCAATTGTGTAGTAGGTGATCATGTACGGTCAATGAGATATAGAATGGAGTAACAAAATCTTTATTGTTCTCAATGTGTGGTCCAAACATGATTCTAGGTTTTTCATCT
This sequence comes from Picea glauca, assembly GCA_000966675.3. Classification (NCBI taxonomy): domain Eukaryota; kingdom Viridiplantae; phylum Streptophyta; class Pinopsida; order Pinales; family Pinaceae; genus Picea; species Picea glauca. The sequence continues at coordinate 126 of JZKD02S0124849.1, forward strand.
TGCAAGTTAATTACATCAGCTTGACATTCAACATCAAAAAAACTTATTACCTTTGAAATTTGTTTCTTATAGAATGGATTTCTAAAAATTTCAACTAGAGGAACTGGAATTTTAATTTTATTCAATTGGTTTTCCATATTGAAGATACCAACTATTTTTTTGAACTCTCTAGTTTGAACTTCAACTTCTTTATTTTCCTACTTCTTGGTTTGAGTTTCTATTGTTTCAACATATTTAACTCGAGTAACTTGTGTTTCGATGTGTTATTTTGAAATCACTGGCTCATTATATTTATTTCTTGACAATATATTTCTTGGTGGATTATTGGTGGAAATCTTCCCTCTTGGCCTCAAGTTATATTTATTTTGAATCTCAACCATTATTGAATCAACAAGACCCTTATATGTAGAGTCTCCCAAATTGTTGACATATTGATCGTCATCAAATAAATATCTTAGGTCCAAATATTTCTCATAATCGTATTTGGTTAAATGAGGTTCAACATCATCGTCACTAAGATTGTTTACATCTTCATATAATTCTTCATAATCTTGCACCTCATCTCCCTGTATAAAATTTTCAGTTTTCAAAGGAGCTTGGATCTTCTGATCCTCATTCTTGATTTTTCTTTGTTGAATCTAAGGGTTTGTATTAGGATTTCTCCTAAATTTCTTTCTAGCATACGGATCAGGTTTGGGCACACATCTAGATGATACGTGGTAGTGATGTGGACCTATCCCTAGATGAAACGTGGAAGGTGGCACGCATAGAGATGACACGTGACAGTGACATGGACATATCCCTAGATGAAATGTGGTAGGTGACTAGGTGGCAGTTGGACGTGATGTGTCAGGCATTCACAAGTTGACCATAAAGTGACTGGGTGACCAAAATATTACTAAGTCATGGATTTTTCTAAGGAACGAGAGCTACACTAAGGATTCCATAAGCTCCTTTATTTCACATATGAATGATAAGGGAAGCATGTTCATTATAAAAACTAATTGTTTCCCTTACGAAATGAATGTAGGATTAATAAAGGTAGAATCAAATCAAGGGACAAGATTTACCCATGAACCTAGTGGACAACTCCTGAGCAGCGAACTTCATGACTTGCTGGGAAATCTGTTTGGAACCTCAACTTCCCAAGGCTATAAGTTGAGATCTAGACATCCCAATTTATCTCAAGAGGACTCGATGGAAAAATAGAATAATGAATATTATTTATATAATGGTTTTCATGGCTAAGAAGTCACTTATCATGCTCATAAAATTAAAATGCATTCGATGTTTTTCAAGAATTCAACTTTAAATTGTGGAAATAAAAATTTATTAAATAACTTTTATAAAATGATGAAGTGGGTCCCACTTGGAGGAATGAATTTCAATGACCTAAATTCATTAATAATAATTGAATAAAGAATTAATTAAAATGATGTATTCTTTATTCCTAAAAGAATAATCATGTGGGAAGCTTCTAGAAGAATAAAAACCCTAACTCCTAGGGCAAAGCAATTCAAAGAAGCATTGGGAGAAGAATTAAGAAGAGGAGAGCACCATAAAAGAAAAAGGGTTAGATCATTGAAATATAATTGTTCAGTCTTCAGTAAAAAGCCGATTTTCTCATCTACAAATACAAATCTCCATTTTCTTGATTATTTTTCTTCTACATGATTTCTCTCAAGGATTTGTGTTTGTATATCTAAGATTGAGCATAAGGCTACGCTTTTTATTTTTTTATTTATTTCTTCTAGGATTCTACCTAAAATATCCATAGGAGTATTTTATAGCTATATATATGATTGATAAAAGATAGAGTTATATAATTGATTCATGGAGGTTTATTCTTTACATTTGGTTGACTTTATTTTTGATCACTAGTCAATTGATTTACTTAAAGGATTTGTAATGTGAATATATTTTATGTATTAAACTCCACAGAGAACTATTTCAGGGTATAAATTTAATGATTTAGTAGACTTCGGGATTTCTATGTATGATATTTTTGGAGTGTTCCCATCATATTCTCTTTCAATGTAAAATGCAATACTCACCTAACGTTCTCTAAAGTGATCAACACCATTTCACTCTTTTTCTTGTGAGAAAATATGGTTGCATATTTTTCTTGCATGTATTTCATACGGATTTTATAATGAAGATGAGCATATATTTATTTGGATATTGAAGCCTATATTTATTTTTTTATTCTTAAGAAGTTGCTTGGTCCATTTACAAGAAAATGCTACACTTAAGAAGCAAGCTGGTTATCAAGAACCATTTTATATGAAAACTAAAGAAATAAAGGATTTGGGGTTTGTTGTTTAGCATTCTCTCATTTGAAATTCTAGTCCAAGAACATCATCCACATCGTTCAGACAAACATAGAGGAGTACCGCCTTTTTAAAAACACAGGGCGATTATATCCACGTGAGGTTCTTGTTGAGATATTAAATAATCTGAACATCAATGTTTTTGACAACAATACTGGGGAACAATTTATTTTCAAGGCATATGAGGCTTTGTTTCAAATCTGAATGAGGAACTAGAGTCTGCATGGTTAAAAGTTTCAAAAAGGAGATTAAATAAGACTTCCACTTGTTCTAGATGCACGAGGTTTATAAAATGATTATTCAAAGATATTTGAGTGACCTCAAAGATGATAATGGTCATGGAGTTTTGGCCATAAGTCAAATATCAAAATATTTGAAGATCCAAGAACCATCAAAGATTCAAGGGTATGAACTCTCAATTGAAATAACTCTTGAATTCCATGGTAACTCTATTGGAAAGATTATTGAATATTGATAAAATCCTCATGGTGACTCCACTAAAGAATTTCATTCATGTTGTGATGGTCCTTTTCCTTCTCCACCAATCCCATCAATGAAATTTCAAGACACACCAAAAAGGAGAGGAACCCAAAGAAGGAAGTGGTTGCATAGGATCCCTTTAAATATTCAAGAAGTAGATTATCAAATGGCAAACATTTCTATTAAAAAAATTCCCACATTCTTTGGGAATACTTTAGAGGATGCAAAGCAACATTTGTTTAAATTCAAAAGTACAAGTCATGTCTTCAATATCTATGAAGATAATATTACATGACAATTGTTTGCACAAACTCTACATAGGAATGATCGTGAATGCTTCTTTTCACTACAACCATAGACCATTACCATTTGGGATGTGTTGTAAAATTTATTTTCTAAAAAGTACATCCTAAGAGTGCACTCATCTACCCTTTCTAGTGTTTTCAATGTTTTTTCCCACCCACCCTCTCTAATATGGACACAAGAAAATGAAGTGAGTGATTTGGAAGAAAAATCAAATCAAAGATTGGAAATTTTTTCTAAATCAAGTTATATTGTTGAAACTGAAAATTATAATTTGCAAGTGCAAGATTTAAACTTCTCATATACTCCATATGAGGATATTCTGGGAATCAAGTTTGAAAATGAAATTGAGGAATCTTCACCAAATGTAGAACAAAATTTCAGCCAACATGCTCAAGTAGAAAATGTTACAATAGCTTTGCAATGGCCACATCTTGACGATGACAAGTCATAAGAACATTGACAACAAGAAGAATTGGTGGAAGAAATTAATCTTGAGAACAATGATGGGAAATATTTCCATTGCTTGAAGGAAGAATTCTTTCATGCCATTGATAATGAATCACGAATATTGGATGTGGTTGGGGATAAGGAGAAAGTTTTTTTTTTTCCAAATGAAAAAATTCTCATCCAACCAAATATTAAAGCACTCGTGAACAACTAAAAGTTGATTTTATTGAATCTTTGTTCCAAAACATTGTTGGTCAAGCAACAAAATCAGATTTTGGGCACATTTGACTGAATTTTACTTCAATAAACTTTGGGAATGCTCTTGAAGTTTTGATAGTATCCATGATATGTTCCCCAATTATAGATTTCATTCCAAAAATCTATTTGATGCTTGAATGGCTCTATTGGAAATCTACTTCCACTTTAAAAGTGTCCATTTCCTCCAAGTAGGTTAGGGTAGGTAGATATTTTTTGTGCATAGTTTGTTTCTTCAGTTAAAGTTTTTCATAACAAAGTAGTTGCTATATGGAGATAATGTTTGAATATGACTCCATAGCCTAATGGAGAAGGAAGTTGGTCTGATTTTGGTGGTCTTAGCAACCCATAGGGGGTCATTGTCCCATAGTTGGAGTTAGTTGTTGATAAAAACTTTTGATCACCTTAATTTTTCTCTCTTTGGAATAATAATAATAAGAAGAAGAAGAAGAGGAAGAATAAGAAAAAGAAAAAGAATATCAGAAGGAGGAATTTGTGTATAATCATCATTTCACGGCGTATCCCTAGGTCTCATATTTTTCATGCCTTTTACAGAATAAAAATATGAGTTTGTATTCCATATGAGTCCATATTACATACTTAGCTCTTTTCCAATTTCATTTCCACATTCATTTTCATAATTTTCCATTTCCCTTACTTATTTTCTTTTTTATTTTTCCATTTTCCATTTCTTTTCTATTATTTCATTTTCCATTTYCATTTTATTTTTCTAATTTCAATTAATTTTCCTTTTCCTTTTCCATTTTCCATTTTCTATTTTCCTTTCTTATTTTCCTTTTCATGTAATTCTTTCCATCTTTCAGTGTAACTCYATGACTCACTTACCTCCTCAACACTTAATCACATTTATTATGACTTACAGCATGTCTGCATGATTTTTATGAMTCTTCATTATACCTCACACTCTCACTTTTCCATAATCCTGATCCTCCCAATCCACTTCTTCATAATTAGTATTTTTTACAACTCACTTTTTACTAAGTCTTACCTCATCCACCATCCTCCTACTCCCACTTCTACATAGTCCCACTACTCAACACTTAGACATGTTTACATCTCCTTTTTATTAAGTCTTACCACAACCTCAGTCCCCCAACTTCTGATTTCACATACACACAACCTATTAATACTTAGTCTTATATCTAATTTCACGTAACCCTACGACCTCTTTATACTAAGTATTTTTACCAGGTATTACCTCCGCATCCTTACCTCCCACATTATACTTAGTATTTTTACCGAGTATTACCTCCTCATTCTTATCTCTTACATTCTCCTATTTTTCCACCAACGTTTCATTTAGATTTTTAATATGAATTAATTATCCTAAGTTTATTTCTCATTATTTTTGGGAACACATATAGATGAAACATGGTAGTGATGTAGATGATCTGAATCAAATCCAACAAGAACAATTGGTTATCATCACAAGACTCAAAGATAAACAACACAGACATTGTTAAGGATATGGACAATGAAGGATATCGACTTGTTGACATGAAGGGCCCCATGTCATCATGATTGATGTCCAATTTTGTATATAATGTATATAAATTAGAGAAGTATATGGTTGTATGAAAATGAATAAAGGACGATCATAATACCTTTCCTAGTGGGATAAAAGACAAATAAATAAAGAAACAAAGAAGACACGAATTGGAGAGAAGTTGTAATGTTGGGGATGCCTGAACTTCCAGTTATCCTCTCAATCGACTCAACATTCTATACAATGTATCCCCATAATGAGAAATGGGTTCTTTGTATATGAATTATGTAGAGAGGCTTCCCATATGTTACTAAGGATCATAAACATGTACTAGAGAGCATGTAACTTTCCCATTTTTGAATAAATAAGAGTCTAGTTGAAGCCAAAAGAATGTCGGTTTTCCCGTTTGGGTTTCCAAGGTAAAAATCTAAGTTTATGTGTGATGATTTTTCGTGGTTTATGTTTTCTTAGGAATGATTAATGTCTACACTATAATTTAATGGTCAGTTGTGTATATTATAGATATGAGGAATTTGTGTTGTTATTGTATGAGTTCATTTTATATTAATCTATTTCTTAGTGGGTTCATATACTAGAATAACAACCTTTTAAATATAACCGTGCAATGAGTTTTGAGGTTGGAAATTGATGCCTCTCCTTCCAGAATACTTGTTATTCACTCGAGGGTTTCTATTTTTTTTCGATCGTTGATCTCATAATCGACCTCGTCAGGCATTTTCCTTTGGCCATAAGTCATATATATATATATATAAGTCTGGGGTTGTTTGGGTGTTCATTAGCTACCCACGAACCATATCCACATTTTTGCAAACTTTACTTCTACCAAATTTTCCCAAAATATTTTCCTCTGATGTTGTATGTCAAATCGACTTCTGAAATGTTTTTATTTGTTAGGGATATTAAAAATTGACTCCTCTACATTTTTATGCACCATGGGTTACCCAAAGTCATTCCAAAACATTTCTGACATTACTGGTGAGTAAATTCGCTCTCAGACTTTACTCCTAGTTTTTTTTCATTAAAAAATCAACTTGGTTTTTCTTATGAGTGAGATTGTTGTGGGTGGGATTTTCAGTTTTGATCGGAAAAACCACAGTGTAGTCAATATATTTTTCTTTTGATCTAATTTCCTTCCCCATTCAACCAATAGACATCTCTTGGTTGAATCAACTTATAAGAATTCTTACTTGAGTAAATCCAACTTGAGAAATTTCAACTTGCCTCGACTCATCCTGACTTGCCTTGAATCGACTCAACTCGACTTGCCTCGACTCGATCTGACTTACCTCAATTCAACTTGACTTGCCTCGACTCGACCCGAATTTCCTCGAATTGACTCGACTTGGGACTTGATTGGTCGATAATTTTTTGACATCTACACATCCCGACTTATAATTATTTTAACAGAGAATCATGTGTTGGTGAAATGGATAGGATATAATCCTCCCATTTATGGATCAAATGGTATCAAAGAAGATGTTCAAATACATTCAGTGAGAATTGTATGGTAATTACTTGCAATGATTACAAAATAAAGGGACAATAATTGTTGTCATGGTTAGAGAGAAGTAGAGCATCAAGAATGTTAGGGGAACATTATGAAGAGGAGGAATATCCCACGGACATATTGGATCATTTTGAGTAGATGTTAGCTACATTGACATCAATGGTGTCAGAGCTGTTGAAAAAAAAGGTCAAGGGAACACCATCAATGGATGGTGGGCATGAAGGCCCTAAGAAGGAAGAAAATAAGATAGAGACATAACTTAAGACTGAGTTAGAAATGGGAGAGTTCATCTATAGCAAGACACGAGTACCTTTTCATGTATATCCTAAGGTGGACATAAAGCCTTATGATGGAGAAGTGGATGCTATCAGGATGAACCAATGGATACAATAGATGGAAGTGTACTTCAACATGCATGAAGTAACTAGAAAAAAAAAAAAAAATTGATTTTGCTCGGTTGAAGCTTGAAGGCCATACTTTGACATGGTGGGAGAGTGATGCATTAAGAAGAGAATTAGGAAATGAGCCACCAATGACTAATTGGGAAGTGTTTAAGAACATGATAAAATATCAGTTTTATCCAATAGGATATGAGGAACACGAAAAAATAGTATGGAATTACTTTAGACATAGACAAGGACAAGTAGTGAAGGAGTTCACGACATAGTTGAGGAAGAGAGAAATTTAGATGGGAGTCTCTCTCAAAATTCCATACATGTTGTTCAAGTGTTTGGGGGAAGTTTTACCTCATATTCGTAGGAAATTGATGTTATTCATACCAAAGACAGTTGATGATGCCAGGATTCAAGTACAATACATTGAGGGAGATAAGCGGAAGCAACAAACAAATCCTCACAAGAAAGTAGAACCACAAGAGAAGCAGAGGAAAGAGCAAAAACAAGAAGAAGTGGAATGAGAAGAAGGTTGTGGAAACAACACAACAAGGAACACATCCCATACAACAATGTAAAGGATGTGATCGAAAGGGACACATAGAAGAGAATTTCTGGAAATTGCACCCTGAGAAGCACCCCAAATATTTTCAGAAAAATAAGAAGAAATAATTAATATCAGTGGATGTTGAGGAACAGGTGGATAGCACATCAAAACCATAAGAAAATATTAAATCTACTAATATTCATAAAGAGGTGTCATTATTTGGTTGCAATCACAAGGAGGAGAAGAAAATGAATGAACATTTATGCATTAAAATCCACATGAAGCAAAGAAAGGTGGATTGTTTGTTCGATCCAGGTTCACAATCCAACTTTATATCTGCAAAATTGGTTGAGAATCTTGGGATGGAGACTCAATATCATCCACATACATACCCCTTGGGCTGGGTAAGCAAATATGTGGAATTGAAAGTGATAAAGCAATGAAAATTTAAGTTTTCCATCAATCAAAATTTTGTTAATCAAGTAGTTGAAAATGTGGTTCCTCTAGACATATGTGGAGTCATCCTGGGAAGTCCATATTTGTATGTGAGGGATTTCATTTTTCAGAAGGAGAAAAAACCAATAAAATATAGTCAAGGATGGAAAATATTATGCCACAAATTCACACAAGGATAAAGCTAAGATCTCTTTGATCAATGCTCATCATGCAAGGAGAATCATGGGTAGTATAAAGAAGTTTGTTGTGTTGTTCATAAGAGAAGGAAAGGAACAAGGAGAAGGAAACAAGTTGTAGATGAAGGCATCCTTGGAAGGATGTAATGGTGAGCAACATCAACAATTACAACAACTGATTGAATCCTATAGGGAAGTGTTTCAAGAGCCTCAGGGAATACCACCTAGGAGAGAGGTTGAACACAAGATTCAATTGTTGTTGGAATCACCACTTCCTAACATTGGGTTGTATAGGAATTCCATCATCGAAGAAAATTAAGTAAAGAATCAGTGTTATATTCCAAAATGTCATATTTGTGCATACAAGACATTGTTCCATCCATTTACATACTTTGCCAAAAATATTGTTGAGTCTTCCTTCTAAAACACTATTTTTTGGATAGTGTACCCACCTTGCTATACTATTAGCATGTGTACACACATGTGTTGCATGCTATTTAGCCCACGTTTACCTCCAAAAGTTGCAAAAAATATAAAATTGCATGAAATTCGACGGATTTTACGGGCTATAAGGGTTTCCTAACCATTTTACCCCTTGTAACCCATTCCCAAACCGAATAACCATATTTTTCTCATATAAAAATAAGTATTGGGGAGTCATTTATGGACATGAACAAGAGAATAAGAAAACTCTACCAAAATCCCTTCCCTTTCTTTGCCCAAGGTTTGCATCTCATTCTGAGTTTTAGCTTCAACTTTCCCCTCCAACCTTTCTCCTTATGAAAACCTTCCTCCTTCCCTTGATGGTATGTTTATTGTGGGAAGATAATGTGGGATTAATGCACTTGGAGCCATGATATAGGATCCTGGACTTGGTTCGTAGAGCGGTCTCCAACAAAGGTTGTAACCATTTTTATCTTGAAGTTGAATAAAATATGTTATTCTTGTCCCAAAACCCTATGTTTACATGTTCTTGTTAATTTGAGCATTTATGTATATGTTTATAATTTTAAAGTGATCATTGTAGATTGTATGTGTTGTTTCATTGTATTCCTAACCCCTTATAGGTCATATTAGGGAGGATATCTATGATCTAGGAGGCGGCAATAAGCGAAAGAGATCGACTCCAACCATAAGGATTGAAGGTGTGCTCATTAACCCCCTCTTTCCTCTCTCTCTCATTTCTTAGTTTAGATGGTTTTGGGGTACATTAAAGGTAGATCAGTATTTTAAGGGAGTTATCACTCTACCTATTCCTTAGACCCAGTTTAAGGGGAATTTCCCCATAGCAGAATTGGTGATTCCGTTGGGGAGTCTCTCTAGGGTCTTAGTGGGAGATTTTTGTTTGATTTGATTTTTCAGTTTCTTTTTTAGTTTTCCCACTTTACTGAGTTAGTTAGGGTCTCTAGTCACCTACCAAGTGCCTACCAACCTTCCCTACCTAGTTGGTTTTCCAAACCTTTTTCTTTTTTTGAATTTTTTCTGAGGTTTACACATCCTACCCTCTATATAACACATGTACATACATGGTCTGGATAGTATACAACCTGTGTGCATATGTGGGCTATGTTGGCCCATGAAATTGATTTTTTTCTACCACCTTTTTCTATCCTTATTTACCTCCATTTCGATATTCCTTGAGCTATTGTGTGTAACCACAAGGGTAAGAATGTACCTCTATTATGTCATTGTGTGTATTAGTTAAAAAACATTAGAGATTGGTTGGGGGTTACCAAAGCGAATCACTAATCTTTGAAATTTGATAGGAACAAAGCACGTAGTTTGGCAAGATGATGCGATGAAGGATGCAGTAAATTCTGCGGGTTAAAGGTGCAAAAGAGGACTTGTTCCATGGTCCGACATTAGGTTATGTTAATTAGTTCATCCTTTGTTTATTTTTAGGAAGAGTTGTTACCCTAATATTGGGACGCTCTGTGCACCACGAATTGTATAAAAGGATGAACAAAGATAGAGAAATATTATCCAGTCAGTTAGCTAGCTAAGAGTTATCTTGTATCAAGACTGCAACCTATGTAATCCTGTTTTGTTTAATGAAAATTGATTTTCTTCTGATTTTATGAGTTTTCATGGCAATTAGTTCACTGCATCCCTGATTGGGGAGTTGGACCCACTCTTCTGGTCAGGTGATGTCAGCCTATGATATATTTTTTTTTGTGGTTTTGTGTAGAATCTATTATTTTTGTGTGTTTTTCTTCATTTACAGTTCTCCTACTTCATTTGAATGTTACAGTTATTTATGTTTCAACACCAACAATCTAGTTTATGTTCTTTATTTTACTATAATGATTTTTTACTTGCATGATCAATATTGAAAGAAGCATAGTATGAACATANGAATTATGTAGAGAGGCTTCCCATATGTTACTAAGGATCATAAACATGTACTAGAGAGCATGTAACTTTCCCATTTTTGAATAAATAAGAGTCTAGTTGAAGCCAAAAGAATGTCGGTTTTCCCGTTTGGGTTTCCAAGGTAAAAATCTAAGTTTATGTGTGATGATTTTTCGTGGTTTATGTTTTCTTAGGAATGATTAATGTCTACACTATAATTTAATGGTCAGTTGTGTATATTATAGATATGAGGAATTTGTGTTGTTATTGTATGAGTTCATTTTATATTAATCTATTTCTTAGTGGGTTCATATACTAGAATAACAACCTTTTAAATATAACCGTGCAATGAGTTTTGAGGTTGGAAATTGATGCCTCTCCTTCCAGAATACTTGTTATTCACTCGAGGGTTTCTATTTTTTTTCGATCGTTGATCTCATAATCGACCTCGTCAGGCATTTTCCTTTGGCCATAAGTCATATATATATATATATAAGTCTGGGGTTGTTTGGGTGTTCATTAGCTACCCACGAACCATATCCACATTTTTGCAAACTTTACTTCTACCAAATTTTCCCAAAATATTTTCCTCTGATGTTGTATGTCAAATCGACTTCTGAAATGTTTTTATTTGTTAGGGATATTAAAAATTGACTCCTCTACATTTTTATGCACCATGGGTTACCCAAAGTCATTCCAAAACATTTCTGACATTACTGGTGAGTAAATTCGCTCTCAGACTTTACTCCTAGTTTTTTTTCATTAAAAAATCAACTTGGTTTTTCTTATGAGTGAGATTGTTGTGGGTGGGATTTTCAGTTTTGATCGGAAAAACCACAGTGTAGTCAATATATTTTTCTTTTGATCTAATTTCCTTCCCCATTCAACCAATAGACATCTCTTGGTTGAATCAACTTATAAGAATTCTTACTTGAGTAAATCCAACTTGAGAAATTTCAACTTGCCTCGACTCATCCTGACTTGCCTTGAATCGACTCAACTCGACTTGCCTCGACTCGATCTGACTTACCTCAATTCAACTTGACTTGCCTCGACTCGACCCGAATTTCCTCGAATTGACTCGACTTGGGACTTGATTGGTCGATAATTTTTTGACATCTACACATCCCGACTTATAATTATTTTAACAGAGAATCATGTGTTGGTGAAATGGATAGGATATAATCCTCCCATTTATGGATCAAATGGTATCAAAGAAGATGTTCAAATACATTCAGTGAGAATTGTATGGTAATTACTTGCAATGATTACAAAATAAAGGGACAATAATTGTTGTCATGGTTAGAGAGAAGTAGAGCATCAAGAATGTTAGGGGAACATTATGAAGAGGAGGAATATCCCACGGACATATTGGATCATTTTGAGTAGATGTTAGCTACATTGACATCAATGGTGTCAGAGCTGTTGAAAAAAAAGGTCAAGGGAACACCATCAATGGATGGTGGGCATGAAGGCCCTAAGAAGGAAGAAAATAAGATAGAGACATAACTTAAGACTGAGTTAGAAATGGGAGAGTTCATCTATAGCAAGACACGAGTACCTTTTCATGTATATCCTAAGGTGGACATAAAGCCTTATGATGGAGAAGTGGATGCTATCAGGATGAACCAATGGATACAATAGATGGAAGTGTACTTCAACATGCATGAAGTAACTAGAAAAAAAAAAAAAAATTGATTTTGCTCGGTTGAAGCTTGAAGGCCATACTTTGACATGGTGGGAGAGTGATGCATTAAGAAGAGAATTAGGAAATGAGCCACCAATGACTAATTGGGAAGTGTTTAAGAACATGATAAAATATCAGTTTTATCCAATAGGATATGAGGAACACGAAAAAATAGTATGGAATTACTTTAGACATAGACAAGGACAAGTAGTGAAGGAGTTCACGACATAGTTGAGGAAGAGAGCAATTCAGATGGGAGTCTCTCTCAAAATTCCATACATGTTGTTCAAGTGTTTGGGGGAAGTTTTACCTCATATTCGTAGGAAATTGATGTTATTCATACCAAGACAGTTGATGATGCCAGGATTCAAGTACAATACATTGAGGGAGATAAGCGGAAGCAACAAACAAATCCTCACAAGAAAGTAGAACCACAAGAGAAGAAGAGAAAGAGCAAAAACAAGAAGAAGTGGAATGAGAAGAAGGTTGTGGAAACAACACAACAAGGAACACCTCCCATACAACAATGTAAAGGATGTGAGCGAAAGGGACACATAGAAGAGAATTTCTGGAAATTGCACCCTGAGAAGCACCCCAAATATTTTCAGAAAAAGAAGAAGAAATAATTAATATCAGTGGATGTTGAGGAATAGGTGGATAGCACATCAAAACCATAAGAAAATATTAAATCTACTAATATTCATAAAGAGGTGGCATTATTTGGTTGCAATCACAAGGAGGAGAAGGAAATGAATGAACATTTATGCATTAAAATCCACATGAAGCAAAGAAAGGTGGATTGTTTGTTCGATCCAGGTTCACAATCCAACTTTATATCTGCAAAATTGGTTGAGAATCTTGGGATGGAGACTCAATATCATCCACATACATACCCCTTGGGCTGGGTAAGCAAATATGTGGAATTGAAAGTGATAAAGCAATGAAAATTTAAGTTTTCCATCAATCAAAATTTTGTTAATCAAGTAGTTGAAAATGTGGTTCCTCTAGACATATGTGGAGTCATCCTGGGAAGTCCATATTTGTATGTGAGGGATTTCATTTTTCAGAAGGAGAAAAAACCAATAAAATATAGTCAAGGATGGAAAATATTATGCCACAAATTCACACAAGGATAAAGCTAAGATCTCTTTGATCAATGCTCATCATGCAAGGAGAATCATGGGTAGTATAAAGAAGTTTGTTGTGTTGTTCATAAGAGAAGGAAAGGAACAAGGAGAAGGAAACAAGTTGTAGATGAAGGCATCCTTGGAAGGATGTAATGGTGAGCAACATCAACAATTACAACAACTGATTGAATCCTATAGGGAAGTGTTTCAAGAGCCTCAGGGAATACCACCTAGGAGAGAGGTTGAACACAAGATTCAATTGTTGTTGGAATCACCACTTCCTAACATTGGGTTGTATAGGAATTCCATCATCGAAGAAAATTAAGTAAAGAATCAGTGTTATATTCCAAAATGTCATATTTGTGCATACAAGACATTGTTCCATCCATTTACATACTTTGCCAAAAATATTGTTGAGTCTTCCTTCTAAAACACTATTTTTTGGATAGTGTACCCACCTTGCTATACTATTAGCATGTGTACACACATGTGTTGCATGCTATTTAGCCCACGTTTACCTCCAAAAGTTGCAAAAAATATAAAATTGCATGAAATTCGACGGATTTTACGGGCTATAAGGGTTTCCTAACCATTTTACCCCTTGTAACCCATTCCCAAACCGAATAACCATATTTTTCTCATATAAAAATAAGTATTGGGGAGTCATTTATGGACATGAACAAGAGAATAAGAAAACTCTACCAAAATCCCTTCCCTTTCTTTGCCCAAGGTTTGCATCTCATTCTGAGTTTTAGCTTCAACTTTCCCCTCCAACCTTTCTCCTTATGAAAACCTTCCTCCTTCCCTTGATGGTATGTTTATTGTGGGAAGATAATGTGGGATTAATGCACTTGGAGCCATGATATAGGATCCTGGACTTGGTTCGTAGAGCGGTCTCCAACAAAGGTTGTAACCATTTTTATCTTGAAGTTGAATAAAATATGTTATTCTTGTCCCAAAACCCTATGTTTACATGTTCTTGTTAATTTGAGCATTTATGTATATGTTTATAATTTTAAAGTGATCATTGTAGATTGTATGTGTTGTTTCATTGTATTCCTAACCCCTTATAGGTCATATTAGGGAGGATATCTATGATCTAGGAGGCGGCAATAAGCGAAAGAGATCGACTCCAACCATAAGGATTGAAGGTGTGCTCATTAACCCCCTCTTTCCTCTCTCTCTCATTTCTTAGTTTAGATGGTTTTGGGGTACATTAAAGGTAGATCAGTATTTTAAGGGAGTTATCACTCTACCTATTCCTTAGACCCAGTTTAAGGGGAATTTCCCCATAGCAGAATTGGTGATTCCGTTGGGGAGTCTCTCTAGGGTCTTAGTGGGAGATTTTTGTTTGATTTGATTTTTCAGTTTCTTTTTTAGTTTTCCCACTTTACTGAGTTAGTTAGGGTCTCTAGTCACCTACCAAGTGCCTACCAACCTTCCCTACCTAGTTGGTTTTCCAAACCTTTTTCTTTTTTTGAATTTTTTCTGAGGTTTACACATCCTACCCTCTATATAACACATGTACATACATGGTCTGGATAGTATACAACCTGTGTGCATATGTGGGCTATGTTGGCCCATGAAATTGATTTTTTTCTACCACCTTTTTCTATCCTTATTTACCTCCATTTCGATATTCCTTGAGCTATTGTGTGTAACCACAAGGGTAAGAATGTACCTCTATTATGTCATTGTGTGTATTAGTTAAAAAACATTAGAGATTGGTTGGGGGTTACCAAAGCGAATCACTAATCTTTGAAATTTGATAGGAACAAAGCACGTAGTTTGGCAAGATGATGCGATGAAGGATGCAGTAAATTCTGCGGGTTAAAGGTGCAAAAGAGGACTTGTTCCATGGTCCGACATTAGGTTATGTTAATTAGTTCATCCTTTGTTTATTTTTAGGAAGAGTTGTTACCCTAATATTGGGACGCTCTGTGCACCACGAATTGTATAAAAGGATGAACAAAGATAGAGAAATATTATCCAGTCAGTTAGCTAGCTAAGAGTTATCTTGTATCAAGACTGCAACCTATGTAATCCTGTTTTGTTTAATGAAAATTGATTTTCTTCTGATTTTATGAGTTTTCATGGCAATTAGTTCACTGCATCCCTGATTGGGGAGTTGGACCCACTCTTCTGGTCAGGTGATGTCAGCCTATGATATATTTTTTTTTGTGGTTTTGTGTAGAATCTATTATTTTTGTGTGTTTTTCTTCATTTACAGTTCTCCTACTTCATTTGAATGTTACAGTTATTTATGTTTCAACACCAACAATCTAGTTTATGTTCTTTATTTTACTATAATGATTTTTTACTTGCATGATCAATATTGAAAGAAGCATAGTATGAACATACAGTGAACGATATCCTGTAAAACATTCAGACCCCTGGGTTGACAAATTAAATGTATCAGGTGGTAAATCTAGATGATATACGAGACACCAACATTTTGGTGCCATTGTCAGGGAGGTTGCCAAAGGAAAACAGTTCGATCCATATTGATCATAGGATCAATCCCTCATCCCGGGGAGGAACGTCTTACTTTTCCTACTCCAGGTCCTGGGCATTTAAGTTTCTTTCATTTTTCTATTCTTAAGGTTTATTTTTTCTTTTTTCTTTCTTCTTTCTGTTTTAGAGGCCACTCTCTCGTCTTGGTGAGGGAAATTTATACCCTACCTCCGGTCCTGAGAAATTAAATAGAATCCTTTGATAATTGAATGCTTTCCTTTCCACCATTTGTATGAGTGATCGGGGTAGAGGAAGAAACCACGAGGGAGGAAGACCTCCAAGAGGAAAGGGAAAATATCAGGGCAAAGAAACTTTCATCCATTAAATAATTGCAAAAGCCAAATTAGACGAGCCACCTCAGACCAGATCAAGTACACCATCTCAAATATGTGGTAGGGGAGGATATCGACTTAGATCCAGGGGAGAATCAGTAAGTCAACCTAAAACCTCCTCAACAATAGAGTCAGGATTTGGAGAAGAAGAGGTGGAAAGTAAGAAAACATGGGAGGAATACATCTTGGGGCTAGAAGAAGAATTTGTTTCACCTTGGAATCAAGGAAGTGCTGCAAAACTAGGGGGTATATTTTGGGAATCTGATTCACCCCTTGGTCAGGGAAACCCTGTTCAATCAAAATAATACTTTTGGGAATCCTCCCACCAGGACAACCTTGAGGAACACTTGCACAATGAGGGACAAGGGAGTACATATAAACAGACTTAAACACCTAGTGGGAATTCTGCAAAAACTCAAAGTAAGTACAAAAGTATGGCTAACTCATCACTTGAATTTCTAATTGGGGATATCACAGGGGATGCTCCCATGAAATCTATCCCCTTCTCTGCACTACCTAATTTTCATGGATGATCTACTAAATACCTTGTCTGGCTAATTATATCACTATAAATAGCTTACATAAAATGTCAACCCCGAAAGGTAAACTTTGAGGCACAAACACTGCATGTGCAGGACTAGAGCCTATCCTAATTTGATATACTCTACTCTTAACCTAATTTGTCTTAATTCTAATCTATTCATTATAATTATAATCTATTCTAATCTACCTTTAATCTAAAAAACATTCCAACTACTTTGATACTAGATTTCTGAATTCACTAATCCTATTTAAATTCAAGATTCAAATATTAACTAAATATATAAATTTATAAAGCATACAGATTTCAATTCTATCCTAGGTAGAAATGAAATATCTCTAAAAATTATTTTTAAACTAATCTAAAATTAAAGCATCTATTTCAGAATGAAACTACCTAATGAAAGCTTATTCTAATGTAACTCAGAAATTAAACTAANAAATGAATGAACATTTATGCATTAAAATCCACATGAAGCAAAGAAAGGTGGATTGTTTGTTCGATCCAGGTTCACAATCCAACTTTATATCTGCAAAATTGGTTGAGAATCTTGGGATGGAGACTCAATATCATCCACATACATACCCCTTGGGCTGGGTAAGCAAATATGTGGAATTGAAAGTGATAAAGCAATGAAAATTTAAGTTTTCCATCAATCAAAATTTTGTTAATCAAGTAGTTGAAAATGTGGTTCCTCTAGACATATGTGGAGTCATCCTGGGAAGTCCATATTTGTATGTGAGGGATTTCATTTTTCAGAAGGAGAAAAAACCAATAAAATATAGTCAAGGATGGAAAATATTATGCCACAAATTCACACAAGGATAAAGCTAAGATCTCTTTGATCAATGCTCATCATGCAAGGAGAATCATGGGTAGTATAAAGAAGTTTGTTGTGTTGTTCATAAGAGAAGGAAAGGAACAAGGAGAAGGAAACAAGTTGTAGATGAAGGCATCCTTGGAAGGATGTAATGGTGAGCAACATCAACAATTACAACAACTGATTGAATCCTATAGGGAAGTGTTTCAAGAGCCTCAGGGAATACCACCTAGGAGAGAGGTTGAACACAAGATTCAATTGTTGTTGGAATCACCACTTCCTAACATTGGGTTGTATAGGAATTCCATCATCGAAGAAAATTAAGTAAAGAATCAGTGTTATATTCCAAAATGTCATATTTGTGCATACAAGACATTGTTCCATCCATTTACATACTTTGCCAAAAATATTGTTGAGTCTTCCTTCTAAAACACTATTTTTTGGATAGTGTACCCACCTTGCTATACTATTAGCATGTGTACACACATGTGTTGCATGCTATTTAGCCCACGTTTACCTCCAAAAGTTGCAAAAAATATAAAATTGCATGAAATTCGACGGATTTTACGGGCTATAAGGGTTTCCTAACCATTTTACCCCTTGTAACCCATTCCCAAACCGAATAACCATATTTTTCTCATATAAAAATAAGTATTGGGGAGTCATTTATGGACATGAACAAGAGAATAAGAAAACTCTACCAAAATCCCTTCCCTTTCTTTGCCCAAGGTTTGCATCTCATTCTGAGTTTTAGCTTCAACTTTCCCCTCCAACCTTTCTCCTTATGAAAACCTTCCTCCTTCCCTTGATGGTATGTTTATTGTGGGAAGATAATGTGGGATTAATGCACTTGGAGCCATGATATAGGATCCTGGACTTGGTTCGTAGAGCGGTCTCCAACAAAGGTTGTAACCATTTTTATCTTGAAGTTGAATAAAATATGTTATTCTTGTCCCAAAACCCTATGTTTACATGTTCTTGTTAATTTGAGCATTTATGTATATGTTTATAATTTTAAAGTGATCATTGTAGATTGTATGTGTTGTTTCATTGTATTCCTAACCCCTTATAGGTCATATTAGGGAGGATATCTATGATCTAGGAGGCGGCAATAAGCGAAAGAGATCGACTCCAACCATAAGGATTGAAGGTGTGCTCATTAACCCCCTCTTTCCTCTCTCTCTCATTTCTTAGTTTAGATGGTTTTGGGGTACATTAAAGGTAGATCAGTATTTTAAGGGAGTTATCACTCTACCTATTCCTTAGACCCAGTTTAAGGGGAATTTCCCCATAGCAGAATTGGTGATTCCGTTGGGGAGTCTCTCTAGGGTCTTAGTGGGAGATTTTTGTTTGATTTGATTTTTCAGTTTCTTTTTTAGTTTTCCCACTTTACTGAGTTAGTTAGGGTCTCTAGTCACCTACCAAGTGCCTACCAACCTTCCCTACCTAGTTGGTTTTCCAAACCTTTTTCTTTTTTTGAATTTTTTCTGAGGTTTACACATCCTACCCTCTATATAACACATGTACATACATGGTCTGGATAGTATACAACCTGTGTGCATATGTGGGCTATGTTGGCCCATGAAATTGATTTTTTTCTACCACCTTTTTCTATCCTTATTTACCTCCATTTCGATATTCCTTGAGCTATTGTGTGTAACCACAAGGGTAAGAATGTACCTCTATTATGTCATTGTGTGTATTAGTTAAAAAACATTAGAGATTGGTTGGGGGTTACCAAAGCGAATCACTAATCTTTGAAATTTGATAGGAACAAAGCACGTAGTTTGGCAAGATGATGCGATGAAGGATGCAGTAAATTCTGCGGGTTAAAGGTGCAAAAGAGGACTTGTTCCATGGTCCGACATTAGGTTATGTTAATTAGTTCATCCTTTGTTTATTTTTAGGAAGAGTTGTTACCCTAATATTGGGACGCTCTGTGCACCACGAATTGTATAAAAGGATGAACAAAGATAGAGAAATATTATCCAGTCAGTTAGCTAGCTAAGAGTTATCTTGTATCAAGACTGCAACCTATGTAATCCTGTTTTGTTTAATGAAAATTGATTTTCTTCTGATTTTATGAGTTTTCATGGCAATTAGTTCACTGCATCCCTGATTGGGGAGTTGGACCCACTCTTCTGGTCAGGTGATGTCAGCCTATGATATATTTTTTTTTGTGGTTTTGTGTAGAATCTATTATTTTTGTGTGTTTTTCTTCATTTACAGTTCTCCTACTTCATTTGAATGTTACAGTTATTTATGTTTCAACACCAACAATCTAGTTTATGTTCTTTATTTTACTATAATGATTTTTTACTTGCATGATCAATATTGAAAGAAGCATAGTATGAACATATAGTGAACGATATCCTGTAAAACATTCAGACCCCTGGGTTGACAAATTAAATGTATCAGGTGGTAAATCTAGATGATATACCAGACACCAACATTTTGGTGCCATTGTCAGGGAGGTTGCCAAAGGAAAACACTTCGATCCATATTGATCATAGGATCAATCCCTCATCCCAGGGAGGAACGTCTTACTTTTCCTACTCCAGGTCCTGGGCATTTAAGTTTCTTTCATTTTTCTATTCTTAAGGTTTATTTTTTCTTTTTGCTTTCTTCTTTTTGTTTTAGCGGCCACTCTCTCGTCTTGGTGAGGGAAATTTATACCCTACCTCCGGTCCTGAGAAATTAAATAGAATCCTTTGATAATTGAATTCTTTCCTTTCCACCATTTGTATGAGTGATCAGGGTAGAGGAAGAAACCACGAGGGAGGAAGACCTCCAAGAGGAAAGGGAAAATATCAAGGCAAAGAAACTTTCATCCATTAAATAATTGCAAAAGCCAAATTAGACGAGCCACCTCAGACCAGATTAAGTACACCATCTCAAATATGTGGTAGGGAAGGATATCGACTTAGATCCAGAGGAGAATCAGTAAGTCAACCTAAAACCTCCTCAACAATAGAGTCAGGATTTGGAGAAGAAGAGGTGGAAAGTAAGAAAACATGGGAGGAATACATCCTGGGGCTAGAAGAAGAATTTGTTTCAGCTTGGAATCAAGGAAGTGCTGCAAAACTAGGGGGTATATTTTGGGAATCTGATTCACCCCTTGGTCAGGGAAACCCTGTTCAATCAAAATAATACTTTTGGGAATCCTCCCACCAGGACAACCTTGAGGAACACTTGCACAATGAGGGACAAGGGAGTACATATAAACAGACTCAAACACCTAGTGGGAATTCTGCAAAAACTCAAAGTAAGTACAAAAGTATGACTAACTCATCACTTGAATTTCTAATTGGGGATATCACAGGGGATGCTCCCATGAAATCTATCCCCTTCTCTGCACTACCTAATTTTCATGGATGATCTACTAAATACCCTGTCTGGCTAATTATATCACTATAAATAGCTTACATAAAATGTCAACCCCAAAAGGTAAACTTTGAGGCACAAACACTGCATGTGCAGGACTAGAGCCTATCCTAATTTGATATACTCTACTCTTAACCTATTTTGTCTTAATTCTAATCTATTCATTATAATTATAATCTATTCTAATCTACCTTTAATACTAGATTTCTGAATTCACTAATCCTATTTAAATTCAAGATTCAAATAATAACTAAATATATAAATTTATAAAGCATACAGATTTCAATTCTATCCTAGGTAGAAATGAAATATCTCTAAAAATTATTTTTAAACTAATCTAAAATTAAAGCATCTATTTCATAATGAAACTACCTAATGAAAGCTTATTCTAATGTAACTCAGAAATTAAACTAAGTAACAKAAAWTTATGGAATSACACAGAAAGCAGAATAAGGTACAGAAAGTGAATTTGCACCTATACTAACCTACATCTAGATCTCTTAACATCATATTTGAAATTTCAAAAGATATTGTTACTAAAGAAATCTAAGAAAACAAATGCTTGCAAGGAGAAAAAGAGGACTAAACTAACTTTAGAATTTAAACCTATACTAAAGCAAGTATGCATTGATTCGAGCTTGTTTCTAAACTGATAATCACTCTACACATTATTTCAACAATAAATAGATGATGAAAAGACTAATTTCAAGCACTTGTAAATCTATTTTCCACATTTATTTATCAATCCTTCTAAGTACAATTTCTTTCTCTAATGAAAACAGAAAATGGTTTTTAACTTATCCATTCTATCTAAAAACTAAATTTATAAAGAAAGGGCTTATGGTATTCTTGGTGGATCCTTGCCAAGAAAGCCACAAGTCCTTAAGTAACTTGCAGACTAAATTCTACTCTACAACCATTACTCTGAAAAGAAAATATTAAACATGGAAACAAACTATGTGATAATTTTAAAAAGTCTTTAATCTATCATCAATTAAGAATAATATAAGCAACAGTGATTTTCAATCTTTATTCAATTCATGAATTCAATATTTGAAACAACACAGTCTTCCTCCATATTCATCTCGTCTCTAGCCCATTATCTCCACACCCTTTACATTTTGATCCAAGGCTTTTTATAGCTTATGGACACAGATAACTAATCCCAACTCTTTCGCAACATATCCTATCTTCTAATAAATGTTTACAACCGATTGCAAAAAGCAAAAAATCTTCTTATGCTCGAATCCTGCTTCTGGAAACTTATTATTTAATATCAAATCTTCATCTCTATGGCATGTAGTTCCTAGAGATGAGGATTATATTAATTGCTTATGAGTCATCAATGAGATTCAATATGAATGGATCTGAGTTTTCTTGAGCAAGATGGCAACACCTGGAGTTATAGAGAACCTTCATACTAAAGTAAGCCACAAAATCTAAGATAACAAGTTACGAATCCTTTAAGAATCATATTTAATCATTAAATAAAAGGAATTTAAAGAATTTTGATTAATGACCATACCTTACTATACTTGTTGTTATATGTGTGAAAATATAGATGAGTTTATGAGGTCAAAGATCAAATGAAGAGGTCAAAGAGTGGATATGGAGGTTGCAAAAAGTGTCAATTTGGCAAGCCAACATCTCCCCTATGCCTGTGTATTTGCATGTCCTCATGCAAACATGCCCTTTGAAAAGCTTCAAAATTTCAAATCTGTGTTGCATCCTTTCTCCAAATAAAACATAATATGTATTAACAATGATGTGTAGCTTCCTTTTAGCCTATTCTCTGCTTTCCTTAAGCCGTTTCTTTAACAAACTGACATGAGAAAGGTGTTTCAGAGCCTTAGTTTTCCAATTTCTTCCCACCTTTGCAAGACGTTTGTTTTCAGAATTTGTCTTCTTACATTTGGCACTCACCTTTTCATACTTCTCTGCATGCTAAAGACCACATGACCTTAGTTCATCAATGGCTTCCTTATATTGTCTAACAATCATTTTTAACCGTGCATTCTCTGCCTTAATGTTCCGATCAAAAATAGTATACTCTTCTAATGTTGTTCGGAGTCCCTCTATTTCTCTGTTCTTCTTCTAGATTTGATCACTAATAGAGGTTGTGGGCATAGTAGTAGGGATTTCAGTGTTGGGCAGGTCATCTTCAGGGGTTCCATAGTCGAATTGATGAAAATCGAATAACTTAGGATCATATTCGACATGACCAGATTTAGAAGATAGTGGGTCATGAGCAGGCTTAGCATATTCAAATTTAGGAGAGTCTTTGTTAGAAAGATTAAACGAAGGAAAATCAAACTCAGAAAAATTGTTTTGAGGAGAATTGTGTTCGAGCACAAGAGAAAGGTCTGAAGAGAGATTTTTCTTCTTCTTAGAAGGTTCCAGTTCTACCTCATGGGAATCATCCAAATTTATGAAGACTAATGGAAGTGCATTTTGAGGTAAGTTGGAGGGTTTGACAGTCATACTTATTGTGACACGATGAGGTGCTGAGGGTTTAGCAATAGTAGGGATTTTAGGTAAATTTCATTTCTTCTTTATGTTGGAAATACTAAAACAACTGAGAGGGGGGCGGGGGGGATCAGTTGTATGTGAGCTTAAACAATTTTAAGTCTGTTACAACATTATTAATATTTCTTCATGTGGTCATCAACAATATACAACATATGGACAGTAAAAGTAAATACCATCAGTCACACATAAAGTACACACAGAGACAGATTTTAACGAGGAAACCCATAAAGGGAGAAAACCTCTTCTTCTTTGAAATGATAGGCAATCTTTTTAAGTTCTGTACATCATTTACAATTGAGCACCAACTCAATGTGAGGCTGCTACCTC
>JZKD02S0124860.1:0-14651 GCA_000966675.3 Picea glauca
GAAAACAAGTTAGAACAAATCCTGAAAGAAGCATCAAAGTCCTCAGGAGTAAAAATCCAAGTTGTGGAAAAAGGAACAAATACAGATCCAACCCACATCACAGCTCAAGAAGATGTCAATCTAGTTGAAAAAATACATATAGGGATGTTGAAGTACAAATGATGGGAACTCCAAGTGTACGTACTAATAGAATTTCATCAATTAACCAAGCAACATCAATGTCTGAAGAGAATCATATACCAAAATTAAACCAAGAAAAAACTACATGCATGATCAAGAAAATAATGTTAAATGAACTCCTTATCAACATCCAAATCATAAAAACCTGGATGGAGTGACACAAGGTGAAAGTGGGAGGACACATGGACGGGACAGATGGCGAAGATATTTAATGTCCCAGGCCGCCACCCCCAAGGATATAACTCCCCATGCATCGAACTTTGATGGCACTTAACTCAGTGCACCTGGGCAAGCACTCGGATGAGCGCTCTAGCCAAACCACAGGTACTAAGAGCTTGAACCAGTCCTATTAGCCTTCAATGGCGATGGGAGAGATTTCAATGGCCCTCAGCGGCGTTAAATTTGTCCATTGCGTGTTCATTCTCCTGCTCGTTGCTAGTAGCTATTCCAGCACTGTATCTCTCGGCCCTCCCAACTTATCCACCCACTCTCTACGTGTGTTCTATGCCTTCCCAGACCACCATCGCCCCTTCATCACCCCTCTGCTTTTTTCCACCATGCCATGGGACAGAGACAAGCCCAGGAGAGCAAGCAAAAAAAAATGCCTACACCCGTGACAATCGCCTCACAGCTTCCCAACGAGCTTGGATTGCTCACTTCAGTCATCTCTGCACTCACACCAGCAACCCTCAATCCACCATGCACACCCCAAAATTGGAAATTCCGTCACCCAAGACCCAGACCTCCCTATGCACTCCAAAGGAGGAGACCTCGTCCCCCACCATGCATTCTCAATCGTTGCCTCTTCTCTCACTGGCCATCGCTTCAAGGGCAAAGATTCCTCTGAGCCTCAACTTGGATAAATGGGAGGCTCCACCTCCTCTTCAGCATATAGGGCCACCCTCTTCTTCTCAACTATGCCCAAGCCTGGAGCTTAAGGAAAATTCTCCCTCCATCCTCGAAATTCAGCCTCGTTGGTGGGAAGGTGGTTGCATTATAGAGGAGGAGATCCCTCCCAGCTAGAAAGTTTCTGAAGGCGGAGAGAACATCCATTATCTAGCTGAGGAGCACCTCGAACTCCTTTTTGATATCAGGCAACGATGGGACGAGCAGGTGCAAGGACAAAGGATCATCAACCAATGTTTGGATTTTCTATATGAGGCCTTCTCAAACGCCCCAAAGTCTTCAAGTTGCCCCACTTGCAAGCAGAAGTTTGTCCCAACCTTCACTTCTAATGGACACCTAGGTTCCCCTTTGGCTTGAAGCAGCCTACCCCAGACTCTATTTTCTGTCAATTATAGTTTCAAATCTTTTTTACAGTTGTATAGTTAGCATAGTAATGGTGGCTCTCGATGAAGCACGCCCTAGTTTCAAATCCTTTTGTACAATTTTGCAAACAATTCCACAGCCATGATAGAATTATCATCACTTGGAGTCAGTTGTCTTGGTTTCCCTTCTGTGGCAGGACAGGTGGTTGCCAAACGACTTACAGTTGTAAACTGATGATATAATACAAGGTTCCACCTTTTTATTTACAAAAAAAAACATCCAAATCATAAAAGCAGATATCTTAAACAATCATAGTATGAATATTACTTAGGTTGGGAACAACTAAATTATCGTCTGAAAAAAATTGATACTGGCGCAATTGAGTCTCATGATAACAATTCATCATTGAAGTGTAACGTTATGCAAAGAATTGAATTAATATGGCATGATTCTTTAATGGTTCGAAAATTTTGCTCATCACTCAGAGGTTCATATTGTCTTGTATCATCAAATATGATAAAACAGAGAATGATGCAACAACATTACAAGCCAAAGAAAAAAACGTTCAGTCCTTCCATCACTATGCTTTCAGGACAAAGCATTTCAAAAGGGGAAGTCAATGTTATGAACACAAATATATAAATATATAAATCAATAATCAATAATTAATAATTACTAATGCAAGGACACCCCATGATGAAGGGTCAAGTCTCTTCACGAAAGGGCACCCCTACGTGGGTATATATACAACCCTCATTCTCATTATAATCAACATACTATCTCATATTCATATATATATATTATCCTAAATGGATTTCTTTATATTCCAAGTATTTTGGATATTTCGTGTATGAACTGAGTTGGTTCACCACGCAATCCAAGGCATGGGGGATATCAATGTGCGGAGACATGTCAAAGTTGGTGGAAGTGTGGATGCAACAGTAAATTCACAGGAGTTCAATGCTTAGACATTTTTGAAGTTTTGATCGAGGTTGAAACAGTAGTTGAGGCAACAACAATAGCAAAATGGAGAGTGATCTTCACAACAAGACAATGGCGGCTTGGACATTGCAAACAAAGTTGGGGAGGAGACGTCTTTCCAATGTAGCGAATAGATTGGTCGCACACAAATTTGGGCAGAGGACAGTGTAGATGGTTGCACAGGTTGTAAATTATTGCGGTGTGAGTTGGAAGCTTGGGCTTTCCACTTCACAAGGAAACTTGAGGTTTCCATTAAACTTATTTGCAATGGGGGCATGAGTTTGGGAAGAGACTTGAAGATAACATATTTTGTGGATGTTTTCAGGGATGGAAACAACTTGAGGTGGGGGAGGATGTAAGGTACTCGGCTAGAAGGGCACGGGAAACCTCACCTAAGTCCTTAAGGAGACAAAATTTGGGGATGCTTCGACACCCAATAGTCACACAAGTTGGGAAAGTGGGCACCTTGTGCATGTGAACATGCCAAGGTTCTTGCCCAAACATGAGGCGAAGCATGAGGTGAAAGTGACCAGGAGAAGGGGTGCACCCAAGAGTTTGAGGCTCACCGATGCAAGGGGAAACAAAGGTTGATGAGTGCATGGGATTTTTGGGGTGCATCGAAGGGACGTGTTGGTTCATTTGGGCACATTAGTCCATGAAGGGGTACAACATAGACAAAGGATGCGATGATTTGCGAAGGTGAAATTTGGATTCCATATAAGAGAACAAGGGTGCACAACCAAGAAGGTAGAGAGTAATTGAGGAAGATCAGATCTAAGATTCTACAACAGATTTGGACAAGGAGGGGGGAACTCCCTCAAGGGGCCAAGTCGCTCCACATGGGAGGACTTGTGTTTCCTTGAGGTGATTCTTTGGATAGATTTGGGGTGACCTTATTTTCCTTGAGTCTAGAAGAATGCAGGGTGATTTTGGATTTGGGGAAGTCTTGTCACGGGTCTAGGTGAGGCATGCTATGATAAAAAACCACAGGTCTATGTGAAGCCTTGAGATAGATAAGATTCAATGAGTTTGTGGTGGGCACGTGTCTGGGGTGCAGTGAAGGAGTTGCAAAAGTTGTTGTGACGGAGGAGTCTTGGTGTGACAAATATATGTATGAGTATCTTGGTGAGGTGAGGCAAGTCGTGTGACTCTGCCAAGTTGTAAACCAAGTCGGTAGTGCTCATATTGTAATTGGTTTGCAATAATAAGACTTAGTTGGGTCATAGGCATGTCTTGTGTCGCCCACACTATATATGTGTGTCTTTTTATTGTTTCACGAGTCTTATTTTCATTTCATGGATGTATGCTTAAATGACTAAGCGTAAAAGGTTAACAGATCATCTAAGTATACAAGTGAGTTGTACTAGAGTAAGGATGTGAGTCACTCATAGCCTAGAACAAAGTATGGGTGTGCTCAAGGTGAAGAGGCATAGTCTGGATGAAATATCCTTGTGTTTCCAGGTTGCCAAGTGAGAATTGTCATTGTGTTGCACAACCTCCAGAGGTGCACAATCGCAAGATTTGGGTTGGCATCCTTTGGGGTCATGACAAGGATAACTCTTGGATATTACATCCCAAGTTCATTTGTGGGAGCAGAATTAGAAAATAATTCTTGAAAGTTCAGTTTTAGAAGTTTGAAGATAAAGAGTAAGAAGGAGCATTAGATGTTGATGAAAAGTATTATTTATTTCTCAGTGGAAAGTTGTTGATATGGAAAGCATAACATTATTGAAAACAAACCCTTGACTAAGAGGAAGTTGATTTCTATTTTTGAGAGAATTTCCTTGGAATTAGTGAGGGAGAAGTTGTTCCATGTGAAGAAAATTAAGAAGACATTAGTAAGAATTGTAAGGTACTCAAATAAAAGGGCGGGGGAACCCTCGCCCAAGTCCTCAAAGAGATGAAATTTGGGGTTTCTATAGTACCCAAGAGTCGCACTAGTTGAGCAAGTGGGCACCTTGGGCGCACAAACACGCCAACGGGCTTGCCCAAGCATGAGGCAAAGCATGGGGCAGAAGTGACCAAGAGAAGGGGCACACCCAAGAGGTTGGGGCACACCTGTCCTAAGGGAAATGAAGATTGATGAACGCATCTATTTGTTTGTGCGCACCGATTTTTTGAAGGGGCACATTGGTTTGTTGGGTGTGTTGGTTCATGAAGCGGCATGACACACCCAAAGGATGCAACAGTTTGCGAAGGTGACATTTGGACTCCATATAAAAGAATAAGGACATACAATCAAGAAGGAAGATAGAAAGTGAGGAAGATCAGCTCCGAGGTTCTGCAATAGATTTAGACAAGGAGGGGCGAGCTCCCTCAAATGGGAAAGTCGCTCAACATGGGAGGAATTGTGTTTCCTTGAGGTGATTTTATGGACATAGTTAGGGAAACCTTGTTTGGCTTGAGTCTAGAAGTAATAAGGCTGAATTTGGAGGTTGGCAAGTCTTGTTGCAGGTCTAGGTGAGGCATGCTATGAGACATAACCATAGGTATATGTGAATCCTTGCAATAAAGAAGAGACGATGAGTCTATGGTGGTCACACATCATGGGTGCACCACAGGAGTTGCAAAATTTGTTGCTATGGATGAGTCTAGGTGTGACGAATCTATGTATGAATGTCTTGGTGAGGTGAGGTGAATCGTGCGACTCTGCCAAGATGTAAATTAAGTCGATAGTGCTCATATTGTAACTATTTCATAATAATAAGACTTAGATGGGTGTTAGCCATGTCCTTTGTCGCCTGCACTATATCTGTGTGTCTCTTATTTTTTTTTGCAATTGTTCTCTTTGTTTCATGGATGTATGCTTAAATGGATAAGTGTTAAAGTTCTTAACGAATCATTTAAGTATACAAGTGAGTTGTACTGGAGTAGGAGTATTGTGCCTCACTTGTAGCCTAGAGCATATTATGGGTATACTCTAGGTCAAGAGGTGTAGTCCAGACGAAGTATTGTTGGTGTTACCAAGCAGCCAAGTGAGAACTATCACAGTGTCGCATTCCCTCAAGAGGTGCACCATCGCAAGATTCAAGCAAACATAGTGTTATAACACAAGTTGTAGGTTGGGAAACGTCTGACCCAACCACAAAGAAAATGTTACAACTTGGGAATCCTACACCCAATGTCACCTCGATGTAGGTCCCACACTTCAAGGGTGACTAGGTCACTCGAGGGAGGAGATCTCGGTGACCCTAGTGGAATTGA
This sequence comes from Picea glauca, assembly GCA_000966675.3. Taxonomy (NCBI): domain Eukaryota; kingdom Viridiplantae; phylum Streptophyta; class Pinopsida; order Pinales; family Pinaceae; genus Picea; species Picea glauca. Next base: position 5,635 of record JZKD02S0124860.1, read on the forward strand.
GATAGATATGGAGATGGATGGAATTGAATCCCCTATAGGTCAAGTCTAACTGGGATGAAAGGTGGGAAAAGATGCCTTGTAAGTCAAGTAATTGTTTCCCCATAGGTATAATACTTCTTTGGATGATTGTACATGCCCGAAACACAAGAAAAGGCACTTTGCAATGATATTTGTTAGTTGGATCAGCAAGTTAATCTTGATGTCCCTAATTTGCATCATTAAATGACAATTTTTATCAGAAAATAAAACATCTAACTCAGCATACAAAGATCTAAACTAGTTAAGTAAATCAGCATCAAGATTAGCAATGAATATAGGCTGAAAGATGGCACTTAAGAAGCTAGATAAGATGGTTGTTGTAAACATGTATTTTATGTAAAAAAAGTCAGCCTTATATATATAGCATTCAGTGGCATGCAGCAGCAAAATAAGCCATGAAAAAGTGCCAAGAGCTAGCCCAAAAGATGTGCCCTAGTTAGTAGACTAGGTGAGTGAAGTTAGAGAGATAGTATAGGGTTAGTTTAGGAGTTATGAGAGTGTTAGTAGCTAGGGTTATGCAGCCCTAATGGCTGTAGGATAAAGTTTGTAACATAAATTAGAGTAGTGGGAGAGAGGGGACGCCCTAGTGGGGGAAGACTCATCTCAATGAGGCAAATCAACTTCAAGCAAGAAACCTTTTCAAAAGACCAAAAATTGTGTTTCCCAAGGCAATGATTTTATATCTCCAATGCAAAAAAGTATGACTAGTGCATTTACTATTGGGTTAATGAAGTCAAATAAACAAATATATTAGAGAAGCAACCTCCTTGGGGGTGTAAGCCCTTTTACTTCCGAAGGCAAGTTTATCTAGGCTAGGATTTAAGCTAAGAGGGTGTATGCCCTTATACTTCTCTTAGCAAACCCTTGTATAGTCAATAAGATGAAGCAATAAAATGATGAAGACTATGGTGGGGGTGTATGCCCTTATACTTCCCACCTAGCTCCTAGCATAACAATACTTGACTTGAAAAAAAATGATAGCATAATAGTAGAAAACCATACCAAGATCAAGAGAAATGCCAACACAATCCACCATAAGAGATAGAAAAACATCATCCAAGGTTAGAGCCTCACTCCTCCATCAACCATTCATCAAAATAGCCATAAACAAGTGCACAAGAGATAAAAAGAGCCAAGTGTGGCGCAAATTTTAGACCAACTCCTCTCACAAGAGGGAGAGTTATGTTTAAAATTAGATCTTATGATCTCTATTTATACAAAATGTAGCTAACATAGTTTGTCCATATACTTTAGGGTAAAACGCAAGATTAGGGGTCAACAACCCTAACCTTGCCCCTTTTACAAAATAATATTAAACAATTCCTTTAAAATCTCACGTTTGCACAAATAAAACCCTAATTTAGGAGGATGTCACCCCTTTAGGGGATGTTTTGCCACTTTGAGGAAGTCGTTGGTGTTGGAGAAGCATGGGTAGGCCTCCAAAGGCCACATGTCAAGCATGTAATCAGTCTCATCATGGGGAAGACCATCTTCTCCTCAAGACGTCCATGTGTCAAAAGAGAGGCACCTCACCACCATTCCCTAGCCCCAAAAATCATGAGGTCAAGCTCAAAAATAGTATGTCCAAGTCGTCATCAAGGCCTTCCAAGTCTGATCTCTTTCATCTGGTATGTAGGACCCTGGCATCAAACCTGTGGGCTTGTAGTGCCATGGAAGCCCAAGCTAGGCTTGTTCTCCAAAAAATTTCCACCAACTAGGTCCTGCAAAGACAAATGAGCACGCCCTCCAAGGATATCAAGTCATAACATCATGATAAGTGAATCCAATCAATAAATAATCCATCTAAGCATGTGCTTCAAAGATCACTACATCAAACAATTAACAACTCTGAAGTCACACAACCAGTGCAACCATTTGATCATCTCATCAAAGTATCTCCCTCTGTGCTTAATCATATAATACACCAAAGATAATAGAACCACATAATAATCATGAGTATAAGAACACATATAATCAATCATGAAATAGAACTCATGAATATGGGTGGGAGGGAGAAATCTTGTTGGAAAGAGAAACCATCATCCTAATCATCCTGCCTGAAACTGTAGCCATAAGGCTGATCAATCCATCTCTGAAGGAGGCTACTATATGTAGACAAAGGCTCATCTTCATCTTCGCATAAAGACTCACTACTCCTCGAGGATTGAGAGGAAATGAGAGATCAGAAGAATACTACATGGTTTCTTGAAGAAGAGGGTAAGTGTTGGCCCTCGACCAAGTTTTGAGGAACACTTGGTCATATTTGACCATTTTTGGACTTCGACAGCCTGTCAAAGAGGGAGCACCAGGCGAAGCAGAGATCATGGGATCTCGGCCCACTTTTGGGGACCTTTTAGGGTTTTGGGTTAATGTAACAGGAAAAGGATGTCGGCCTGTGGGTTTACCCACGCTTAGGGCCATTTTTGTAAGTTGTAAATAGATACTTAGGAGGAAAGTAGTAGTAGTAGTAATAATAGTAGTAGTACATCTATGTGATGTATCATTGATGGCTTAGTGCTAGTAATTGGATATATGTGATCTGCTACATATTGTAAGTGCTTTGTGCATGATTGTAAGAAGCTTGCCGAGCTCAGTGCAAGTTGTTGTAGTGCTGAGGTGCAAGGAAGAAGGATCTAGAGAGCTGCGCAGATCTTTTGTCCTGTGTGAAGTAAGGATTATTGGAGCTTTGTGTTGTAACTGCTTGGCTGAGATAATAAAGAAGAAGACTTTGTGGACGTATCCCCAGGGTGGGGGTGAACCACGGTAACTTTGGGTGTTGTGTTATGTGCTTCGATCTGATGTTAAATGCCCTGATGTGTTTAGATAGATCTAGTTATGCTTTGTGCTTATGAGATACAAATAAATGTTAGATCTGATATATAAATTGCTTAGTGCTTGATCTGTTGAATCTAATCTATATTTTTGTGGCTAAAGTACTGAATCATCTTAAATCTAAGTACTTACTTCGATGCTCTATGCCAACTACGAAGTATCATAAGGGTTAAATATTGATGAATGATCTATGCTAAGTGCCTTGTAAAAGATATAATCACATATCAGTGTCCCAACTAAGGTTGCAAACATCTGAGTCCTACAACCACCCCTGCCTCTACCTTGGGTGAGACTTCATCTGCTTCGCAAGTGTTACCGAAAGGGCTGGTAGTTAGGGTTTTTTGGTGCGCTCTTGAGCATTGAACCCTGGGTCTTCCCCTGTGCCAACAAATGGTTCCCCAGCAAGAATCAAAGAAAATATTAATACAGATAAAAGAAACCTTGAAGAAACATAAAGATGTTTGATTACCAGAGATCTTCAAAGACAAGGAGCAAGTCGAAGAAAGAATAGGGGACTTTGACATTGACTGTATTCTTGACATAGAAACACAAGTGAACATTATGCCAGAAAGGACTTGGGAAGCTATATGAAAGCCTACCATGATCCCTTCCCTAGGAGGAACAAGTTTATTTAGAGAAAAGCTAGTAAACCTATGTGGAAGGCTCACCCAGATACCTATGACTGTCAATGGAACTTCGACATAGGAAGACTTTGAGATTATTAATTTTGTTGAAGACAGCTCCCCGTTCACCATGCTCATAGGAAAACTCTGGATTGATAGAGAACAAGCCAGACAAAAAGAGGAAGAAGAAGTTTTGGAACAGAAGAAGCAAGAGTTAAAAGACTTTATGACTAGAAGGATTGCACACTTGATTGAAGAACAGAAGAGACAATCGCAGATATTTAACCCTAGCAACCCTGATGTCGAGGTTAAGAGAATGCTAGAGGATCCGCAGAAGATTGAGTTACCTATTTTTGAAATAGAAGAAGTATTACCCAGGAACCCTAGAAAGGAATTTCAATAGCGCGAAGCAATCAAGACCACAGAGGATAAGCACCAGAATGGTAAAAGCATTACTAAGATGAAGCTCACTGGGAATAAGGCTAGAAAGTTAAGAAAGAAAAAGGCTAATATTGTAAGTTCACACGAAGTTCTAGAGGATACTTCGCAGAAAGAAACATTGCAGAATTGGAGCTTCGTCGACATATCAGAACAACGACATAGAGTACTTCGCCATCACGAAGCAATATAGTCATTGGGGATGATATACCCGTTCGACTTCCGCTCCGAATGGGAAGAAAAGCAATAGAGGTTCGTCATCTAGCTGTTGAAAAGCACCATAATAGATCGAATAGGAATTAATGAAGGATCATACCCATTGCAAGCAGACTGTTGCTAAGTTTCCCTACTTAATCCATCGCGCCATGCACCAAGAATACTTTTTGCTAAATGAGAAGTTGAGCATGAAACCTAAGATTAACTCACCCCGAGATCATTACCTTGTTTCCATATTATTTGTTGTAGTCCCTAAATTCCTTTCGCATCCGAGCTAGCTGACCCAAGCTTGTATGTCGGACGAGCTCAGCGTTGCTGAGAAAATAGTTGAAGAAGTTCTAATCGACTTAATGACTAAGAGAGTCATGTTGGAGCGAGGATTTCTACAGGTGTACAAGCATCGTCCTCGAAAGCATTGCCAGATTCCCCCTCCACTGCTCGAGCAGGACCATCCCGATCGCCTTCGGAAAGACGATCCAAGCTCAGAAACGACTTCTCCACTGTGAAGATGATCCCAAGTATCTTACCTAGATATATCCCACCACTAAGCAGCACAGTGAATCGAGACACTGTACCCAGACACTTTGACTATGCTTTGGTCACTACATACCTCCCGAAAGGAGTGTGTGTAGTTCATGCTGACTAGGATAAGCTCACTGCGCTGAAATTCAGTGATCTTAACCTTGGAGATCGCAAGGTTTACATTATGCTAGCCCCGCACAAGTACATAACTATCACAAAAGGAAGGAACTCGAAGATTTTCCCTCAGCAATGGACCCATAACCTCGCGCAGTCGACCCTCCTCAATGTAATGAAGATTCCTCATTTTGGGAGGCATCAGGAAGTAAATACATGCATCACATTGTTGTTGTCCTGCTACCACGGAGGATACCTATGGTTGGATCGCCGCATCACAGTGGATCTGATTCTGATCAATCGGATCACAGGGTTAAGCATGCAGGGCCCTGACCCATAGGAGTTTTACCCAGGGAAGACCGTAGATCGCGTTCTCGCCCAGCGAATAAAAGACACATACGGCGATGTAGAGAAGGGAACTCGAGGCTACAAGGTAGCTTCCATCAAAAATGCAGCAGTGCGCCTTGGTTTCCAGATGATCGCGGGAAAGTTAGTCCATAAGAACCAACCCACACAGGTGACTGGATTTGTAGTTGACCTCGCAAGAAAGTATGTGGAGGGACTACAAATGAACTGGGCGAAGTACCTGGTAAATCAGCTAGAGCTTGACTGTAGGGAAGCGCAAGACTAGGGGTATGAATTCCACTTTAGTTAGTTGCTCATACTCATCGCTTTCATCACCTGGGAGATACCAGAAGGTGCCACTTTTTTGGAGATCGAAGCCTTCGAACCACTGGTCGTGAAGTTATGTACGTTGTGGTACTCCAGCGACATGAACAAGCAGTGGCAGTTCAATGTTGTCTTCCACACTTATTACAACCAAGTGAAGAATGCCATCTAGTCTACACTTCGCCTCGCACTGAACACACTTCATAGTTTTCGACCTTTGATCAAATTCAGTTTCAACCTCCACTTCACCTATATCACAGCACGCGTTGATGAGCACAAACAACAACTCCAGTTGTACTACAAGCTGACAAACGAAGACTTGGAGGAGATTACCAAGGAATGGTCAGTGGACCTCCTTGTTCCAGAGGACCCCGCAGAAATATCCGACATGGACAGCCCTGAAGCTATACTAGATACACCTAGACCGAGCAAGACTAAGAAGAATGATGAAGTTCAACACATCCATAACACATCCACAAAGACTACTTCGCTCTCACATGCGCAGGGAGGTGATGGTGAAGAACTAGGTGGCACAGAGGTTGAGCAAAACAAGGCAAGGTTACTTCGCCTAGAGAGGAGGAGGATCCCTCTAAGAAAAGTAAGGTCACCCCACCAAAGCCCTCATCCCAGAAGAAAAGTAAGGCCACCAGGACTACTTTTAAGACTACCCTCACACAGGACGACTTCGACTTCTTGATCATCACGTTGAATGATGCCTCACTAGAGATCGCAGAAAGGTAAGAAGCGAAGCAGGAGGAGATATTCAGCCAACTCAAGGGTGAACTTCTAGAAGTGTAGCAGGCACTCCAGCCCAACCAAGCCCTTTCTACTACACCTTTGATGACAGGAACCACTAGAACAAGCGATGAGCCCACTCAACTACACCAGATCACCGAGAAAGTCGAAGCGCGCCTTCGACGAGCTCACGAAGACACAGCGTAAGCCACAGCGTAAGCCACTCAGGCTTTGGCACAAGTGCAGAGTGCACTTATAGAACAACAGAGGAAGGAAGAATAGGAACATCTTTCCTTACAAGCGAAGTGGGAGGAGGAAAAAGCATAGTTATAGAAGAGCAAGGACCAATTTCTAGTAGAGCAACTTGACATGCAGGAACGAGTTCACAAAGCACTTCGCTCTGTGACGGTCATTGAAGTGAATATTGAAGAACATTTCCCTCAGCAGGTGACACAACTTGAAGAATTAATCCAGTAACTTCAGCAACACATCACATATCTGGAACTTCGTACCGTACCCGAGACTCCATAAGAAGTAAGATATCTAAGGGAGGCAACTGCCCGTAGTGTAGTTGACAGGTTAAAAACCTTGGCTTTGGAATGTAAGCAGCTAAGCACTAGAAGCACCCAGACTTATGAGAACTTCACAGAGAACCCTAAATTGCAGACATTGGAAACGTAGCTCCAAGACGCCAAGCAACCTGCAAATATTCTACAGCCGCAGCTGAAGGCCTTGACCCCAGTTGAAAGAATGAAGCGATTTCCATAACAATGCACCACCCAACAGCAGGTACACATGTTGCAAAGTAAAGTGATGGAATTCTCTCAACGACTTTAACCCCTCCAGAAGAAAGCATGCCAACTGTTCACTGAAGTTAAGATCCAGGTAGTCGAGATTGAACAGGTTGTTATCACTGCAGAACAGCGCATGGAAGGACCAGTAAACGACGCAATGATCTAGGAGTTCACTGAGCAAGAGGTTGTCGCACTGCAGCAGGTCGAAGTAACTCAGGCCAAGCTCGAGACATTCGAAGCAAAGTTGATCAGACCAGAGTGACTTGGGACGAGTCACAGGTGAGTGTTGGGGGCTTGTTGGCCCTCAACCAAGTTTTGAGGAACACTTGGTCATATTTGACCGTTTTTGGACTTCAGCAGCCTGTCAAAGAGGGAGCACCAGGCGAAGCAGAGATCATGGGATCTCGGCCCACTTTTGGGGACCTTTTAGGGTTTTGGGTTAATGTAATGGGAAAAGGATGTTGGTCTGTGGGTTTACCCACGCTTAGGCCCATTTTTGTAATCTATAAATAAATAATTAGGAGGAAAGTAGTAGTAGTAATAGTAGTATTACATCTATGTGATGTATCGTTGATGGCTTAGTGCTAGTAACTATATCTATGTGATCTGTTGCATATTTTAATTTCTTTGTGCATGATAACAAGAAGCTTGCAGAGCTCAGTGCAAGTTGTTGTAGTGTTGAGGTGCAAGGAAGAAGGATCTAGCGAGTTGCGCAGATCTTATGTCCTGTGCGAAGTAAGGATTATTGGAGCTCTATGTTGTAACTACTTGGCCAAGATAATAAAGAAGAAGACTTTGTGGACGTAGCCCCAAGGTGGGGGTGAACCACGGTAACTTTGTGTGTTGTGCTATGTGCTTCGATCTAATGATAAATGCCCTAATGTGTTTAGATAGATCTAGTTATGCTTTGTCCTTATGAGATACGAATAAATGTTATATCTGATATATAAATTTCTTAGTGCTTGATCTGTTGAATCTAATCTATATTTTTGTGGCTAAAGTACTGAATCATCTTAAATCTAAGTACTTACTGCGATGCTCTGTGCCAACTGCGAAATATCATAAGGGTTAAATATTGATGAATGATCTATGCTAAGTGCCTTGTAAAAGATATAATCACAGATCGGTGTCCCAGCTAAGGTTGCAGACATCTGAGTCCTGCAACCACCCCTGCCTCTACCTCGGGTGAGACTTCATGTGCTTCGCAGGTGTTTTCGAAAGGGCCGGTAGTTAGGGTTTTTTTGGTGTGCTCTTGAGCGTTGAACCCTGGGTCTGCCCCTATGCCAACAGTAAGAGGTAAGGAACAGTCTCAGGTGTAGAAAAACACCACCTCTTCCCCTATGAATCCCCATGGAAATCTCCAAGATGAAAATACTTCTGATCTGAAGAATCAACCTCTGACTGCTCTAAGGTGGCCACGTCCTAGTATTCCTCAAAATCTGAGCACAACGGTAGGAAGTCCTCATAAAAAAAAAATCAACATCCTCAAAAGGGTATGTACCAAAGGATGACTAAAGATCACTTTGAGTATGTTGTGACAAGTTATCCTCGAAGGAACAAAACAAATATATAACCATATCATCACCAGGAAACCAAACATATGAATCATATACGTATGAGGACCACTCCTATGATTATGACACCCTCTCTACCTAAGAGCTACCCTCAATGTCATAAATGGGGTCTCTATCAAATTTGAGACAACTAAGATCCCATATTTTTCTGCCAGAATGTATGAAAGTGTCTATAGGCTCATCAACCATATAGAAGGGTACTTTCATAAGACCAACAGTATAACTGAAAATGACCATCTCTTCGTCTTTGTGTGCAGGAGGAGAAGAGGCATGGACGTATTAGACTAGACCTTCAAATTCTTCATCATCAAGACTAGGCGCTTCTTCAACATTAGGAGTTAAACAAGGTTGGACAACCTCGCCTTCATCAAGCGGGATCAAAGATAGTGGTGCATCAACATGTTGTGCTTTATCATAATTCTTCTTTCTTTTTATAGACAAGCCCCTCCATTGCCTCTTCA